>PVKS010046963.1:0-13041 GCA_004027875.1 Aplodontia rufa | reverse complement strand
TGATGAGTAAAATCAGCTTAACCCAGAGATCTAAGGGTCGATTGTCTCCACTCATAGGTGGAGGTGGGGACTAGACCCTGGACAATGAGAAAGTTGGTCTAGTAACATGAGTTAAATCCAGATAAGATGTAATGCTTTACAATCTAATACCTTTTTTTAGAGTTATAAAGGGAAAGGGAAGGGAGGGATAAGGGAGGGTTATTGGGGGGGCACTCCTGGGGATAATTGCAATATCCAGAATATTTACACATTTTATATACATTTTATATTATTTTGTTAAAATCTTGTAAGGTTGTTCAAAAATTAAAAAAAATAAAAAAAAATTAAAAAAAAAGAAAATTACTATTACATATGTTAGATTTCAAGAACGAATACGTATTACTCAGATTAACAATTACAGCCGTATTATTTTCACAGTCTTAATAATGGGGGGTAAAATTGAGTTAGCTAATTTGTAGTTAGAGGGGGTAATACTTGTGAGATTAAGATAGAAGTTTATATATACCAGTTATGTACAGTGAGAAAGTGGAGGAGGTAAAGAATTTGCTGTAGAAAGAAAAAGATAAAGTTAAGAGGAAAACATTTGAAGAAAACAGGAAATTAAATGGAAGAAATTTACTAAATTTACAATAAAGGAGGAAAGAAAGAAGTAGAAAAGAAAGTATAGATCCAAAGGGAATCTGGGATAGCTGTGGCCTAATATATGAAAGGGTAAAAGGGTTATTGCTAAAATTTGGGTTATTACTTAAATTGAAGTGAAGAAGTTCTCCCTGTGAATTATGCTTTTCAGGCATAAAATATTTCAAATAATTTATGCACTGACCAGAGTCCTTCTTCTCAAGAATTAGAACAGGACTAGAACGGATGGGGAAGAGGGAATCAGAGATATGCTAAATAGGGAAGAAAGGAAAAGAGAAAGAAACCTTAAAAACATGCTATCAAAATAGGAAGAACTACTATTGTAAATTTTCCCCCTAACAGGAGAGAGAAAAAGAAAAGAAAAGGAAAAGAATTAGAAAAATAAAAATAAAATAAAAATAAAAAAGGAAAATTACAAAGTTTAAAAATTAAAAATTTAAAGAAAAAATAAAATAAAATAAAAAAGAGTAGGGGTTAACCGCTCTTCAAAGTTAGCATAACAGGGAAGTAAAAAACCGCTAGAGTTTTTATATATTTGGGAACCAGTAAACTCCACCAGATATTGCCTTGGAACACTCCTAGAATATGACATCGAAATCAGAGAAAAGGGGGAAAAATACTTAATAGGAAAACACTGGAAGTATAGATATTTAGAGTGTCTCTGGACCTTTCAGGGTTTGGATCCTCTATTTCTGGATGATATGAAAGGTTTTATTTTTCCAAATGAGATCTTCAGGGGATCTGAAAGTCAGAAGCTATTATTTTATCAGAGCTCCATCTGCTGGTAGTTGTTGAAAATGCCTTATGTGATCTTAGAGGTGGGGCCAGCTGATCCCCCTTCTGTCTATGGTGGAGTGAATAGCAAAGAGCCTGACCCCCGTTACTCCTCAGTCCCAAGCCCAGTGCACTGAAAAGGATTCAGGGCCCAGTGCACATCTTCTGCTCCTGAGTCAGTCTGTGATCAGCTGCTGGCTCCAGGCACTGTGTTATGAGCCTGTTTTGCAGACTTGGGGAGGCGGACCCGGACAGGGAGCCTGGGTTTAAAGATGGATGTTCTGCACCACAGCCTTCGCTGCTCCCACACCTTCTTCAGGGCTTGAGCCAAGCCTTCCGGACCCATTTCCGCCTGTGATCTCAGCTGCCTCCAGATGTAGTCTTTAGAGCTTGCTTTGCAAGCTTAAAGAGGTCTAGCCCTGATCGTACTGGGTGTGTGGAGTCCAGCAAGGGGGTAAAAGATGGATGCTCGCTCGGCTCCCTTGCCCTTGCAGAACGCGCACCTGCTTCTTTCGCACAATCTATTGCTCTGTGGCTGTATGTATACAATTTTCAGCCACTGATCTTGCCGTCAGGGAGAGCACAGGCCCGGGAAGGGGTTTTGTTAGAACGCTCTCTTTAAAGTGGAGCAGGTTTTGTGTGTCGATGTGATTCCAGGCGGGTGGGAGTGCAAGCAGGAGAGTGCACCCGGCCGCCACCGGTGGCCAGCTGCCGCTGCCTCAGATGCCGCTTCTCAGCCAGGACCGAACAGAAAAGAACCCCTGGTCGCTCCTAAGTCTCTATTCCTCAAAACTGCTGCTAAGATTAGGACTGGTGATTCATAATGCTAGACCCCCAAATGCACCTCAAAATACTGGAGAGAAACTGGAGATTTCTGAACAGTCACGGAGGTGCTGGGGAAGTCTTTTGTCTTCGGATCACCATCTTGGATCCCTCTCCCAACACTTCTTGTGTGTGTGGTGCTGGGGTTTAAACCTACATATTTGCACATGTGAGGCAAGTACCTTAACTGCTGAGCCACTGCTCCAGCCTTGTCCCTCTCTTAAAAAAGCACAAGGGAGAATTCTTAGGACCAACTAGGGGAAGTTCCCCTCCTGGGAATGGATCCAAAAGCTCTGGCATATATATACAATGGAGTTCTACTCAGCTATTAGAAATAATGATATTGCATCTATTGGTTGGCATTGGAAGAAATAATGCTGAGTGAAGTTAGCTAAACCCAGAGAGTCAAGGTCCCAGTGGTGTCCCTCATTTATGGAGGCTGGACCTAAATCCAGGCTTGGGAGTATGGTAGACAAACTCGTGTACTAGATCCATAGAATAAAATTGCAAATTGTTAATGTTTATGAGATACAGATGCAAGATACTTCATAAGATATTTGAACAAGCTATGCTGAACACCTGTACAAAAATGTAATTGTTTAATCTCATTGTCAAATATTTAGAAGAATAACAAGGGATGATAGGAAGGGAGGAGAAGGGGAAATGTTGGAACTGAGATAAAGCAAGGTACATTCCAAGCAGTTATAAATGTCACTCTATATACTACAGCCATATATGTAAAAACTGTTCTTCATAGGTATAAGAATTATGTCACTGTATTTGGGTTTTTTAGGAAGAATATAGGACCCAGAAGAAAGGCAAGGGATTAGGGGATGGGAGGAGGGAGGTAGAGGGATGTGTGTGGGGGTTATTGAACAAATTGAATTGTTGAATTGTGTGCATCTAGGAATATGTGAAAACGAATCCCAACATTATGTCCAAATCTCCCCTAGGCTAAATAATGTCTGGGCCTATCCAACACCTGCTTTGTTGGATTCATTCTCTAGGCTGTGGCAAGCTTTTGGAGGAAACATGAATTCACCTATACAGCACTCTTGTCTCCTTGCCACTGGACAACCCGCTCAAAATGGCTACCACCCCTTCTTCTTGTGGTCAGCTGAGAAACACTGCACCTCCCTCATGCACTAGAGGTATTCCAGGTTCAGCCAAGGGCAGGGTTTGTTTCCAAACTCAGGGATCTATTTGGTAGATGCAATCACACTGTATCTCTGTGTCCCTTCACCCCACTGATTGATTGGGTGCCATGGTGCCTGCTGCTACCCACCTAACTCTAGTGCACTCCCTCTTTCCAGAGAGTACACCTAAATCTCTGAGTCTCTGAGAGTATCTAAGTGTTCCACACTGAGTTCCAGCAAAGATTATTCCTCATCAACCACAGTGCAGCAGCACACCTGGCATTCTTGTCCATGGTCATGGAGCCAGAACAAAGGCAGCCTCCCCACAACCTGCCATCTTGCAACCATTTCAGGCCTAGTGTTAATTCACTTTTCCTGCCTCAAATAGGAGAGTTAACTCTCCACTCTGCATACTTAACAGTGGGGGGAGCGTGACATGTGTAACTTTTCATTGCCGTCATCTTCACTTTGTCTTTTCTTGTTATACTAAAGTCAGGCATTGGGATTTCTTACTTGGGCTCCTTACTTCCTGTGAAGGTAGTTTGGTTCAAATTGGTGTCTCTTTGAGGAGATAATCAGACAATCACTGTAGCATCTTCCTTAGGTGACAACTTGCTTAACACATAAATCCCTTCTTGTCTTTTTTTTAAGAGAGAGGGAAAGAGAGAGAGAGAGAGAGAGAGTGAGAGAGAATCAGTTTTATTTAAGTCTTCATCTGGGTTTTGTTTTTCTGACACTTCATTGTATATGTGGTGCTGCAGTTTGAAAATGAGTCCTTGTGCATGCCACACAAGTGCTATAACTGCTAAGCCACTGCTTTATCCCCTCTCTCCATTCTTTTCATTAGTATTTCCCAAATCCATGGATTTTGACAATTTCAGCCTTTAAAAGGTGGCACTCTTGCATTTTTTTTGAAAAGAAAAATAGAATGAGAAAGTTTCCCATGAGAAGCTTTGCTTAAAGCATTCCTATCCACACCACCTAATCCCACTCTCAACTTCAACTTCTTTCATGTTCCTCCTTCCATTTATGTATTTTATAGACACAGCAATTAATTCCCGTGTTAACACAGTTATCCCGAATCCTATGTGCTTATCTTTCATCTTCTATTTCATCTGTGTTGGGACTTACCCTTCAATACATTTCTGAAAATAAAATTCATAGGTGGTATATTTTTTGAGGATTTGCTCTTCTGAAGCCATCTTCATCCTATTGAATGGGATTTGTCACTGATCAGCGATCAGAAGTGACCCCTTTGAGGTCTTGCTCAAATTCAGAAACTACATCTGGAAGGAAATTGGTAGAAATATTAATGAGCTCCATCAAGGTCTATTTCAGATGTAAAAAACCTTGAGACACCTGTGGGAACTCCTTCTGCCTTTGTCCCAGAGAGGCAGGAAAATTGCAGGTTGGGGTGAACTCAGTTGGGAGTTTCAGTGCCTGTTTAACATAGAGTTTGCTCCATGCCCCAGCCAGAACCATGTAAGCTCTTAAGCTAGGACACAAAAAATGGGGTTTTCTGTCATCAAACCCCCTCCCACATGGTGGGGGTTCTCTCTCTTCTCACTTAAATAAATCCTACTCCTTTTACTCTTTCTCTCCATGATTGTTTGTGGATTTTATTCTTCAAATTTGTGAGACAAAAGCCCAGAAAGGAATTGACAAAGTGGTGTATCTAGTTTGATATCACTATTAGTAGGGTTGAATAATGGTAGGCTCAATATAGTTATCTTTTCCCAGAATTTTACATGGAAAATATCTTGAAGTTTTAGTATTGCTATTTTTCCTTTCAGTGCTTTGAAGTGTTAGTGAATTCAGGTCCTTGGGTCCAGATTTGGTAAAAATGAAAACTGAATCCCCCACCCCCAAATAAAGTCCCTGGAAGGTTTTACTGGGTAGTTCTAAATGAACAAGAAAAGAACACAACCCTGGTCAAAAGTGTTAGGCAGGCTCAATCAAAGGACAACACAGTATGGTTTTTATGGCAACTACAGGGTAGGTGGGAATGTAGTCTCCTTGATGTCAGTAGGTGCATAGGTGGGTTTTAAGTGTACTTTCTCTCTTCTTCATCATGCATCTTAAAGTGATACAGGTGTCATGAGCATCTTAACTCTCCATTTAGGGGTAAGTGTTTCACTTTGCTAACAAAGTAAAGGTAAATGTGCATTTATTTTTTGTGATTATTCCGTGCCTGCACCTGGAACTTGCCCCTTAGCATATTGGAAAGGTTGTAATATTTTTTGCAAAATAGAGCAGACTATTGTCCTGTATCAGTGCAGAGCTTTAATGATGCTGCCTGGCTCCAGCCTCTTGGCATTTCTACTGACCACATAATCTCAGAAGGCTGAGCTGACTTTTCAACCTTCTATCCCCTGGCATGCTATTTTACTTCCATAGCCTAGAAGGCTGGTTCACTGTTTAATTATTAAATTTTCTGAAATGGCTGTTAATCTTATGAGACTGAGAGTTAGTTTGGCTAACCTCCCCTAGGAGGTTAATACCTTAATCCTAAGGGGTCCTGTTTTTCATGAGAGTCTAACTGTCTCAGGATGATTGTATTTATAATTTTCATCCCTGAAAATAATTGACTATTTCTTTTTAGAACGTTTTTCTTGTATATTGTTGTTCCAAATGTCATCCAAATATTTTAGGTGTTAAGTATGATTGGGTATATGTAGATTTTTCAATCTTATACAACTGAACACAAGAAAGTTTTCTTGTATTACTTTTTAAAGTCATTTTCTTCCTTTTTAGTCTCCCTGAATTTTCAGTTCTATTCCTTGAGCATAATGGGGTCACCATCTCTCATTCTGCTCATTTACGTGCTTTATTGCTTCATATTTTCAACTAGAGATAAACTTCTTCTATGGCACTATTCTAATTTTCTTTCCAACTCTTTAAATATTGCTTCCAGTTATCAAAGTTTGATTTCCCTAAAGCTCTTTATTTTTCTTTGATTAATGGTGAACCATAAAGAGAATGTAACATAACAGTAATATGGTATTTCTGATGTACTTTCTAAACTGTCCAATGAGTCCAATCAACTGGCATACACAGAGGACTGGATCAATCATTAAACAATATGAATCAGTGAAGAGTTTTTTTATTATCTTTTTTTTTCCTGTTTCCTGGGCACTAACTCTGCAAGAAATCATGGTTGCTTAGCCAGGAGAAAAAGAGTTGAAAGGAAACATTTGCTCTTAATCTATGTTTCTTTTTGATTTGGATACCAGCTTAAATATTATAATTTTTGAATTGGGGCCTTGAACCTTATTTTTGTCTACAGAAGCATTAAATGGACAATCTTTGAAGGTTTACTTTCATGAAGCTCACCAAGCTTTGTTTCAGAATAATGTCCTCATCACAGATTTTATGGTGGATTAGATGGGGGAGGTATTTGAGGAGAGGAGCGTACACAGACATTGATGATGTTCAATAGGAGAAAATTCAAGCATCTATGAGCACGGTGGTCACAGGAGAGTCATTCTTTATGACCCTTCATTTTAACTCATGGCCGAAGGAATGGGAAATGAGAAAGATAATGCAGTATGATTGCTGAACAAATATCTTCTTCTGTGATGCCTGATGCTCAGGTAGACATTTGTCACGGGTATTGCACCTGAAATGGATTATTACCAAAACCAAGATTCAATTTTTTTATTAAAACCCCATCAATGCAAGAACCACGACTGTAGAACAATAAAAAGACAAGTAGAGAAGTGCAGGGCTAGTGATTTATTAAAGCAAGACGTTGAAACCTCTACATTTTGCAGCAAAGATCGGGGTATTCTTGAAAGGCAGTAGAGTCAGAAAGGAAAATATTTTATGATGTATGTCCTAAAGAACACTTTATGACAAGTTCTTTCTGAAATTGAACAAAACAAAAGAAAAAGTGAGCCAGTTTTCTTTTGGAGGTGACATGTTAATACATTTCATTTGCCAATGAAAATCACTTTGGAAGGACAGAAGTGAACTACACGGAGAATGTTTAGGAAAACTAGGGGCACAGGTGTGGTGGAATTATAACAAACTATGCACAACAGGGTTCAACCTTTCTAGTCAGGCAAAATATATTCAGCTGTGACCCAAGAGAGTGGCTCAGGTCTCCTTGGAATGGGGAGGAGGAAGAGTTGGAAAGAGCAGATCAGGAGTTACTTTCTCTGGACTTTTTACTACACATTCTTTTCCAATTTGGACCCAATGGTTGAGACCTCGGGAAGGGCTGAATGGGGTTTCAGGGCTGCACTGATATAGGAGATTCTAGCCTCCCTGATAGAGCTGACAAAGCTGATACAGAAACCCATCTCAGTCCTGCTGTGCTCTGATAGTGGTTAGATCCACCTCCCTCATTCCCAACACTTCCCATGACATTCCAAAACGAACACATCCCACTAGGTGAGTAGAACTTGACCTCAGGAGATTTCCCAGGCAGGCAGAGGGTTTGCCCTTGAAACTTCCCTGTTGGGGGATCAAGTTGTCCTCCTTTTCAGGACGTGGAATCCATGGATGTGTCCTGAGGAGGGAACTATCCAGGATTCTGTGTGCAGCTGAGTTCAATTCAGCAGGTGAGGTGCTAGGATCTTCCTTATAAACCAGGTCATTTTCTCAAAAGAGTGACAGCAGTGTAGCTACACAACACCCACTCCCATTTCTCCATACTGTATGGGAGGCCATGGACCTCATTCCTGGATATGTGGTTAATTAAAGCTTCTATGCCTAAAAGAGAATGACATTACCATTGCTTTTTCAATTCGAAGTTTATCAAAGGTGCTTATATCGTCAATGCATTCCTTCACATGGTTCATTGCTGCCTTAGCATCATCAGGTGCAGTGTATTTGAGAAGTGAGAGCTTGAATAAAGGTTTAGAGAGGAATCAGAAGCCTGTGACTTCAGCAACAAAGTCTGGACATGGTATTGCATTGGCTGGGGCATGAGAGAAAAAAAATGCATGTAAGCAATTTTGGTATTTTCCCATGACTCCCTGATGTTCAACAAGGCAGGATACCTACAGTTTTATGTTTCCATCCCATAAATATGCTGATGACAATTTCAGACTCTCAAAATTGTGAGTTCCCCAAGACCACACAGCAAGAGCAGAGCTAGGACTATAAAATCAATTTCCTGATCACCTTTTACTTTCACAGTATTTTAAAGGAATATACACTACTTTTCATAGTTTCTCTACTTTGCTGAAATTATCTTTTCTAAATATGAAATAACTAATTTTTATCTGCTAGTCAAATGGCAATTTTAGCTTTGGGTATTGCATAAAGGAGCTTTTGGAACACCCAATTTTGAAGTAAATGGGGGGAGTCAGAATCTTAACCTAGACCATACTATTGAGAGTGAATCCGGAGAAGAGCAAGTAAAATTATTGAAACATAGAAAGGTGCTATTTTGAGATTGAATTGAGAGAACTTAATTATGCTATTGGACACAGCTAATGCTAAAAAGCTAACATTATGAGAGATAATCCATTTCACATAAGAGGCTGATACATACACTTTTGATTCACCCCTAATTCTTTAGTGATGACAAGATCCTTAGAGGGTGTCAGAGACTCTTTCCTGACCCCAATGGTAACTTTTGGAAAGACTGGGAGAACCAATTATTCTGGTCTGGATTCCACATACCCACAGGGCTTTTGCAGTCACTTTGTACTCAGGAGATACCCAGCTGGGATCTAGCGTGACCCCTATCAGACATCACACTGCAGGAAAATTTTGATGAGGGCAGGATCAGGGGCAACACAAAGAAACAGTAGGAGGACTAGCAAGTGACAGGAAAGAGACAGACTGAATGAGCCTGCCTTAGCTGCCAGGTGAGGAAGCTATGTGAAGTATTGTTGATAGGATGGCTAGAGATGATTCTGCATCACAGGAATCACAGCTGAATGAGGGTAGTTCTGCCACGCTTCATAGTGGACTCCCAGAAAAGTAGCTGTGCTCCTGGTTACACTGACTACTGCTTAATCTCAGAGCCCATTTTCAGGCTTATTATTCAGAGCTTGAGAAGGCACTGGACTTTTCTTCTTGAACTGGGAGCGTTCCACACATATATCTAGCAGGGACATTCATGCATCTGCATTCAGAAGCGAAGCTGTGGGTTTAACTGGTACCAAAAAGCCTCTGAAGAAAAGAAAACATGACACTTAAATACCTTCATATCTACAGTTTTATTCTACATGAATTATCTCACTCTGTCCTCATGGCTACTCAGCTAGGTTTCTGTAACACACCTACAGCATGCTGGAGATGGTGAGCATTTGACTCGCTATCAAAAGGCTTTAAATGTCAGATCCCAGATTCACACTAAATAAAGACATCAGGAAAAGAGCGAATGTCTAGCTCTAATTTAGAAATTAGACCATAATGATTTTCTCTAAAAGTTTGTAGGTGGTGAAACGTTGATAAAACGATCCCTGAGTTTTGGAGGGGGTCAATTCACAAACAGAAGTTTTTTTTCATTCTTCTGTTTCAGATTGCACCCACATACCCACACCAACTGCATCTCCTAGTGTTCAGAGATGGGTACTTACTGGGGGTGGGGCTAATCTGATTACAATTGATACTTACCTTCAAAGCAGCAAAGGACCAGAGTGAGCAGGAGGCACACAGACAGTTTCATTGTGCTTTTTTTTCTTTTCTTTTTTTTTTTTTAGCTTTCAGCTTTAGTAAAGGATTAGGATTTGAACACTACCACAGAAGCCTGTGGAACCTGTGGAGCCCAGGCCTATTTGTACCTAGTCAATATCACTGGTCCTGCCCATAAGATTATGTGGCAGGTCACAAGGCCTGGCTTGCAGCCCTCCTTCCTGATGAGGGACGATAACATGCACCAGTGTCAATACCTCCACTTCCTTCCATTCCAAGTGGGACAGAGCCTGACAGCAGGCTTTTGGGAACTCTGCCCTGCCCTCCATATGAGCAGTATGGTGCCTATAGCAATGAATCCGAGGTCCAAAGTTTGCCTCTGAGCTTTTGGTTTTTATTTCCCTATCCTCTGTGTTGATTCAGAGTGACATGTGTGTTCTGACTGGAGAAAAACACAGAGCCAATGGACCTGGGAAGCCAGGAATTAGGGCTTTGATCATAGGAGAGTAGGTGCATAAGAAGACTCCACTTTGGTTCCCTCTACATGTGTAAGTACACCTTTTTCCATTGTATACTGGTCGTATCTAAACAAGATCTTCCTTCTCTCTCAGATCCTTCCATCAAAACCTTCTTTATTTTTGAAAAACCATACAAGTTTGTTAAAAACTTGTATGGTTTTTCAAAAATAAAAAAAATTAATTAAAAAAATGGGAAAATAAAAAATGTCAGGAGAAGCTGAAAATAATAAAATAATAAAATGTGGTAAATGGAGAATTAAAAAAACCTTCTTTAGCACACAGGGAACTTAAAATATAGATTGATATGTGACTCTTTTGGAGAATTTTTCTGGGGGAAGAATTTGTTCTACTCTTCTTTAGCTGACTTCACTCTGCAGTCTTTCTTTTGGGGTGTAGCACTCAATAGAGGTATGTTTCCAACTCTTGGTGCATTAACAAGCCTCCTGTGTCAGTGAGGCAATTTTATCTAATCATGGGGCTGATGGGATGATGAAAGACCTCAGCTATTTTTTTCCCAAGAAGATCCTGGGAATCAGGAGACATAGAGTTTCAGAGGTATTCCTCTGTGGCTCCTCCTGGGGGAGATGATAGGAATCAGAGAGAGGATACTTCCAACCTGTTTCCCTCTTGGATTTGTCTCCATCCCAACTCAAGATTGTCTGCCATGGCCAATCTCAGTTCCAATGGAAGATGAGGGCAACTTAACAGCCACAGCAACACATTCCCAACTTGCCATTCAGTGTTGATCTATTATGCTCCATGTGAGTAACAAGAATTTTCTATCACACCTAACAATTAAAAATAGGCACAGACTGAAGGTGAAAGGTTGGCAAAAACTCTACCAGGTTTGTGGCCCACAAAAGCAAGCTGATGTTGTGATCCTAATATCCAATAAAGTTAATTTTGACCAAAAACTAATCAGAAAGGACAAAGGAAGTCACTATATCATAGTAAAAGGAACAATTCATCAAGAAGACGTAATGATAGCATTTATGCCCCCAATTACAACCCTCCCAAATAAATGGAGAAAGTACTCAAGGACATTAGACCTGTCATCGATCTCAACACAATAATACTGGGGAACTTTAATACACCATTATGAACAATAAACAGATCATCAAAGCAAAAAACCAACAAAGATATCTCTAACCTAAAAAACTCTATAAATCAACTGGATTTAACAGACATTTACAAAATATTCCATCCCAAATCAGCTGACTTTACCTTCTTCTCAGCAGCTCCCAATCTTTTTCCAAAATAGACTACATCCTAGTCCACACAGCTAACTTTAACAAATATAAAAAGTTGATATAGTCCTATGTATCCTGTCAGACCACAACAGTATGATCTTAGCAATTAACAGCAAGAAAAGCAACAGAAACTACTCTAATACTTGGAAATTGAATAATACCCTCTGAAACAAAGAATGGATAAAAGACCAAATGAGATCAGAAATCAAGAAATTCTTGGAAATGAATGAGAATGATGAAACAACATATTGAAACCTCTGGGATAGTATGAAAGCATACTTAAGAGGTAAATTTATAGCACTGAGTGCATACATCAAAAAATCCAGAGAGAGCCCAAATAAAGAGTCTTATGCTCCAACTCAAACTCTTGCAAAAGAGGAACAATCCAATCCCAAAGCTAATACAAGACAGGAAGGAAATAATTAAAATCAGAGCTGAAATCAATGAAATTGAGAACAAAAAAACACAAATTATCAACAAAGAGTTGTTTTTTTGAAAAATAAATAAGCTCGACAGACTCCTTGCCAACCTCACCAAAAAGAAGACTGAAATGAAGCATATCAACAAAATCAAAGATGAAAATGGAAATATCACCACATACTCAAGACATTCCAGAAGATTATAAGAACTTATTTTGAAAATTTATACGCTGACAAGCTTGATAATCTGGAGGATATGGACAGATACTTGGCCACCTACAACACCCCCAGATTAACATTGGAAGACATTGAAAATCTAAACCAACTTATCTCAGGTAGTGAAATTGAAACAGCAATCAAAGGCCTTCAAAAAAGGCAACTCCTACAGTGATAGATTCATGGCAGAATTCTACCAAATTTTTACAGAAGAATTAGCACCGATCCTCTATAAGGTTTTGATGAAATTGAAAGGGTCAGAGTACTACCAAACATTTTTTATGATGCAAACATAACACTGATACCAAAATATAACAAAGACACATCAAGAGAAGAAAATTATAGACCAATTTTCTAGAGGAACATAGATGCAAAAATCCTTAATAAAATTCTAGCTAATTGGATCCAAAATACATTAAAAAATAATACATCATGATCAAGTGGGCTTCATTCCAGGAAAACAAGGCTGGTTCAACATTCACACGTGAATATATGTAACTCACCACTTAAACAGAATTAAAAACAAAAATCATATAATCATCTCAATTGATGTGGAAAAGGCCTTTGTTAAAATTCAGCATCCTTTTATGCTCAAAACTCTGGAGAGGATAGGGATCGAGGGAAGATATTTTAACTATATAAGATCCATTTATGACAGACCTATAGCCAACAT
>PVKS010046962.1:0-13042 GCA_004027875.1 Aplodontia rufa | reverse complement strand
CTTCATTTTCTTTTCATCTGCCTTGTATTGCTGACCTGACTTCCAATCACAGCAGCTGCTTTCCTATCTTCTCTGAGGTCCTGTTTGGCACAAAACCTCCCTTTTTAGTGGCTGTGTGTCCTCTGAGGACAGGGTGAAAGTCACTGGTTCACAGCTCAAACCTGTCCTGCTGACCGGGCCCTACTTGTCATAGATGACTTCTGTACACCAAACCCCTTTGTCATAACAGGTTGCAGAGTAATTAATTGCTGTAGGAGTAGGCACTTGAGAAGTAAAAGGAATTCTCTTGTGAAGTTAAGTCATTAACCTCTTAGGAAGAGTGCTCAATCTGGAAACTCCTATGTGTGATGCTGGTGTTTTGGTACCTGCCTCTGGCCCACTGGAGCTCAGCATTCATTCATTCAACAAGGGATAATACTCATCATGGGAAGTGCTCCGTGTTGGGGACATGGTCATGATTTTGTTCTTGCTGTGCTTTTTTATTTTTTTAATGTGGAAACACTTGGGTGTCCCCAGTAACTTTTTCCACCCTGACAAAGAAGAGGAGCTGAAGGGGAGAGGGACTCAGGAATGGCCCAGAGCATAATGTGTCAAAGCTGACAGGAGTCCCCAAGCCAGGCCACAAGACTGCCCCTGTGACATGGCTTTTATTGAAAACACCATTAATTTGGTCCTTAGAATATTTTTTTGAGGTTCTGATATTTGAGCCCTCTGAATCATTGCCAAACTCATTGCAGTTCTTTTTAAATCCCAGAAACTCTGAGAGGAGGAAGACTGAAGTGCGGGAGTAGAAACCACAGTGTATCCTTCTGCAGTCAGGCACCACCCAGTAGGTATTGGTTCTGTTCCTGCAACTTGATCGCAGTCACCTTCTGTTCCCAGGGGCCCAGAAAACTCAGCTGTCCTCTTACTTAATAGCCCTCTTGGGAAGTCTGTGGGGGTGAGGCAAGGTGGTAATAAAGACATGCCCTTCTCTATGGGGACACTGAGGCAGGCCTGTGAAGGAGGGGCAGGCTCTGCCTGTGGTCACCTGGTGCCCCTGGCTGAGGAATCCAAGGGACTTCTACAGATCCCTGGCCTGTGGTTGGACATTCTTCCCACACTTCAAAGAGTGAATGTGGACCTGGCTGTCCTGACAGGAGCTCATGGGAAGGTACAGACTGGGAGGCCAAATTAGGTCCAAGATGACCCCCACACACTCTCTCTCACAAGCCCATTGTGACATCAGCAGGAGATGCCCAACTGCCCTGGATCCTGAGGAATGAGAATGAGCAGGACCTCAGCACATTATCTGAAGGTGCTTCCAGTCCAACCAGGGCACAGAGATACTCTGTGTGCCCATTTCCCATGGGCAATGAACACCCTCCCAGATAATCATGGATGCAAATCTTCAACCAGCTCTTGGAACATGAGAATTGTTGGAGAGTGCCAAATTCATACAAGTGCTGAGGACACATGTTGACCTGTGGGTGAGGGCCCTTGTCCACCAAGCTCAGTCACTGTGAGTCCTGTACATGACCACATCTTTCCCACTGCACTCAGGGTCCTCTCAGAGCTGTGGGTGAGTCTCTTATCCCAACATTTTCAGTCTCCTAGAGGCCTGTGGGCAAGCACCCCTTTCCAACCAGAGATCACTCTCCTCTCAGTCCAGTGGGCAAGTGTAGCTTTACTACCAGGCTTTATTCCTATGAGTTTTTGCATGGTAACTTCTTTGCTGTGTGGCCAATCCTTGGAAGTGCATGCCTGAGGGCCCCCTGTATAGGAGCATTAGGGTTTCTTCGGGTCTTGCAAGTGAGCATATTCTGCACCATGCTCACTGAACCTGATATGTGATAGACAGCGCCTCTCCCACAAGTGCTCTGGGTCACTCTGAGTCTCGGGTGAGTGTCCATGTTTCAACAACTGAGGACCCTTTGTCATTGGGTTGTTTGATGGTCCCAAAACAATCAGGTGGCTATGTATGCTTCTGCTGAGTGACTTTTTCACTTCAGTCCCCAGAATCACAGAGACTTTTGAATCTGGTACACTTTCCTACCAGTGCTGAGGGCACTGAGACCTGTCCATGATCCCTACTCACACACCTGTGTTCTGCACTCTGTGAAGTTATAGATAATTGGCACTTATGCACTATGCTGAGGATCATGGGGCCTCTGGATGTGTGCTAGTATGTTCATTTTAGTCAGGGTATGACCTGTGCTGAGGGAACTTTCAGGCCTCTGAGTCACAACAGAGGTGACAGAAGTCATTAACTCCTGGGAAGGTTCAGACTAGGAGGCCCAGTCAGGTCCATGATGATCCCACACCCTCTCACAAGCCCTATGTGGCATCAGCAGCTGTTAGTGCCCCTCCCCCAATCCCATTGTGACATCAGCAGGAGATGCCCAACTGCCCTGGGTACTAAGGAGTGAGAGTGAGCAGGACCTCAGCACACTGCCTGGAGATGATCCCAGTCTAATGAGGGCACAGGGATACTCTGAGTGCCCATTTTCCATGGGCAATGAACACCCTCCAAGATATACATGGTGGCAAATCTTCAGTTCTTGAAGCCACAAGAATTGCAGGAGAGTGCCACATTCACACAAGTGCTAAGGACACATATTGACTTGTGGGTGAGTGCCCCTGTCCACCAAGCTCAGCCTCCATGAGTCCTGTAAGAATATCTTTCCCACTAGTACTCAGGGTCATCCTGGTCCAATGGATGAGCATGTATTTTTCCACCCCTTTTTGGTTTCTTCTGATGCCTGTGGGTGAGTACCCCTTTCCCAACAATGCGTGGGGTCCTCTCACTTTGGTGGGTTACATTCCTTTCCCATGCTCTGTGAGTTTCTCTGAATCCTTTTGGTGAGCGTCCCTTTCTCACAATGGCCATGTATTTCTTGAGTCCTGTGGGTGAACTCCCCTTTTCCACTAGTACTCAGGACCCTTTTAGTCAATTGTTGAGGGTCATTTTCCTACCCACTTTCCTCTGAGTGATAATGGGTTAGTACCCCTTCTACCAACAGAACTCTGTCTCCTCTGATGAGCACCCCGTTCCCATCAATGTTCAGATCCTCAAATTGCCGGGAAAGTACTACCTTCCCACCTCGTGTCAAATTCCTGTGACTCCTGTGGGTGAGTGCCCCTTTCCCACCAGTGCTCAGGCGCAACTAAATTTTGTAGGTAATTAGATGTTTACAAACTATGCTCAGTGTCCTTTGCATAATGTGGCTGAATGTACCTGTACCATCACAGCTCAGACACCTTTGAGGTGTTTGTGTGAAAATCCATTTAGGCAGTGCTCAGGAATCTGTGACTGTGGTGAGTGAGCATGTCTTTCCCTCAAGTGCTCAGGTCTTCTGAGAGCTGTGGGTAAGTGCCCCGTACCTGTATAAGCTTGGGATCCTATGAGACCAGTGGGGAAGCACCTGTTTCCCATGTATTTCCTGCTTACTCTAGGACAACTAAGCACACACATCCCAACTGTGCACAGTGTACTGTGAGTCCTGAGAGAGAGCACACATTTTTCATGAATGTGCATTTTCCTTCAGTCCACAGGGTGAGTGCCTCTCTCACACCACTGATCAGTGTCTTCTACCACCATTGGTGACTGTATTGAACCCACCACAACTCAAGGTACTCAGATTTCTCAGCCTGACAACTTCAGTCAAACCAGATCTCAGATGATTGTGCATCCTATGTGTGAGGCCTCATTCCCACCTCTGATCCCTCACTTCTCTATCTTGTGGTAGATGCCACACTCCTACACTGCTCTTGTACTAACAGTCTGCTGGACGAGTACCAAAAACGAAGGAGTTTTCAGTGTCCTCTGAAACCTGTGCAGGGAGGGTGCTGTGAAAAGTACTTCATTTCCTCTGAGCTGTTTGTGAGCAATAAATTCTAAGAAATGTGTGATACCATGGAGATACACGGGTCAGTGCTTGCTCCTGGTCCATGAGCCCTGAAGTTCCTCAGAGTCCAGGGGAGGAGCAGGACTTTGCCAACTCTCACATGCTTCTGAGTCCAGTGGGAAAGCATAACTTTGCCACCAATACTGAATATCCTCTGAGAACCATGGCTGAGCACACCTCTCCCAACAGTTGTTGGATTTTTGAGGTTTTGTGTGTGATTGCTACTTTCCACCATTGCACCCAAGGCTATGTGACCTGTGCATGAATGCCACTTTCTACTATTTCTTGGTATGCACTGAAACCTGTGGAAGTGCACCCTTTTCCCACAAGGATTCAATGTGTTCTCTCAGTTGTGGGTGCTGGGCCTTAAGCACCAGTGCTCAGTATCCTCTGAGTACTGTTGTTGAGAGCCATTTATCAACAGATATCTGTTTCCATTGAGAGGTGTGGGAGCACCAGTGTTGCACCACTGGTCAGGATTCCCTGTGCATTGTGGGAAAGCAGTCCTTTCCCACCAGTGCTCAGTGAATTCACATCTTTTGTGACACTTCTTTGTCCCCCCACAGTGCACCATACCCTCTGAGTCATTTTTGAGAGCTCATTTCACTAGCTGGCTTTGTCTTTCATTGAATGCAACATTGACTTTTATCATACTCCCTGGCCAAATGTGCCTGATGGTCCACATCAAAGGAGCATTCAGCAGACCTATGTTTTCTGGATGAGCACATTTTCTAACAAGTTGACAACTACAGCAATGTTACAGAGCGTGCCTTTCCCAGCAGTGCTCTGGGGAGACCTGAGGCCTTTGGTGAGTGTTCATTTTTCAACACTCCTGAGGACTCTTGGTCTGCTCCTGTGGAAAGCTCTCCTTTCCCCAAAGCACAGTGTCCCTGTGTAATTTGGTGGAGAGACACTCTCACCTTCAGAAATTTTTGTACCTGGGAAACTACCTACCCTTGCTGAGGAATTTAAGGACCCCTGTAGGAGCGCCACTCAGGCACAAACACTCTCGACCTAATCTCAGTTAGGGATCTTTGTTATCTACCCTCCATTGCAGGAGACCATGGGAGACCAGTGGATGAGTGCCAGTATCCCAACTTTTCTCTGAGTTCACTCAGGTCCTTTCTTACCTGAGTCTGAGTACCATGTTCCCACAGGTATAAATATCCAGGAATACCTAAGGATTAGCATCACTTCTCTGCTTCTTTAGGATGCAGTGGTAAAATGAGAGTGACAATGTGTTAGCATTGTGGAGCAATTACAAAGCTGCCTATGAGGGCTGTGTCACAGACTCACAGATGAAAGGAAGACATTCAGGTGAGCATTATGTTCCTTTCACATTGCAGGAACACAGAGTCCTGCAGGTGAGGCAAAGTGTGAGAGTAGTGTGGGAGACTGAGATGGATAAATGTGATGGCCCCCTTGCCACTGCTGTCAAACTCTAGTAAATTCTACGAGACAGTGTCCATTCCCACCTGGGACTGCAGTCCATAGAGTGAGGAGTGGCAGCGCCACCTTTTCCAGTAGTGCTCAAGTTCCTCTGAGACCTCTAGGAGATCATTATCTCCTGGCAGTTTTCAGGCTTCTGTCTGTCCTGTTTGATTGCCCCTTTATGGAAGTTCTCAGAATTGTCTTTGTCCTTTGGGTGAGTACCTCTTTCCACCAGTGCTCAGTGTACTCTGAGTCCTGTGGGAGACCACCACTTTCAAACCATTAGATATGTCCTTCCTCTCAGTTCTGTTGATGAGTGCCCCTTTCCCATTGGTACTCAGGCTCCTCTTATTATGGTGGTTGTTGGGTCCTTCACCACTGGTCCTCAGTCTCCTTTGAATCCTGTTGCTGAGGCCCCCTGTCCCAACCATGTTTGTTTCCATGAGACATGTACATGAACACCCTTCCCCCATCACAGGTCCAAGTGTTCCCAAACTTGGGTGGGGAGAGTAGTACTTTCTCAACGGTCTTATGTGTTTCCTGTGAGTGTGGTGGGTGAGCACACCTTGCACAGTATACTCATTGTTCCTCTGGGGAGGAGGAGGCACAAAAATCTGCAAACTCTTGGGACTACTAAGCAAGAAAGATGAAACAGGTGGTTTTGCCATTCCAGATCTAAAACTATACTATAGAGCCATAGTAACAAAGACAGCATGGTACTGGAATCAAGATAAGAAAGGAGACCAATGGAATAGAATAGAATACCCTGAAACAAACCCTCAGATCTTTAAACATCTGATTTTTGACAAAGGGTGACAAAATATTACATGGAGGAGAGACAGCCTTTTCAACATATGGTGCTGGACAAACTGGATACCCACTTACAGAGTGTTGAAATTAGACCTACATCTTTCTCCTTGCACAAGAATCAAATCAAAATGGATCAAGGACCTAGGAATTAAACCAGCTACCTTGCAACTGATAGGAGACAAATTAGGTTTAACACTTCAGCATTTGGGAGTAGGCAAAGACTTTTTCAACATGTCTCCTAAAGTGAAGGAAGCAAAGTAAAAAATCAGTGAATTGGATGCCATAAAGCTAAAAAGCTTTTGTACTGCCAAGGAAACAATCAAAAGAGTGAAGAGTTTTCCTTCAGAAATGGAGAGACTCATGGGCTGTGATTTCTCTGACAGGGGTCTCATATCCAAAATCTACAAAATCCTCATAATTCTCAACTACAAAAACACAAACAACCCAATTAATAAATGGGCCAAAGAACTAAATAGAAACTTCTCAACAGAGGACGTTGATCAAGACAATGAATACATGAGAAAGTGCTCTAAATCACTAGTAGTAAGAGAAATGTAAATGAAAATCACATTAAGATATCACCTTATTCCAGTCAGAATGGCAAAAATGAAAAAAATAAACAATAATAGCTCCTGGAGGGGCTATGGAGAGATAGGCACACTAACACACTGTTGGTGGAGTTGCAGACTGGTACAGCCCCTCTGGAAAGTAGTGTGGAGAATCCTTAAAAAACTAGGGATGAGCCCACCATACGACCCTGCTATTCCACTCCTGGGTATCTTTCCAGGGGATTTAGAAACAGCACATTATAGTGACACAGCAATATCTATGTTCATAGCAGCTCAATTTACTATTGCTAGGCTATGGAAACAACCCAGATGTCCCTCCCGGGATGAATGGACCCAAAAATTGCGGTACATTTATACCATGGAATGTTACATAGCAATTAGAAACAATGGTATTGCCGCCTTTGTAGGTAAATGGATGGCTATGGAAGAAATTATGCTGAGTAAAATCAGCTTAACCCGAGAACTAATGGTCGATTCTTTCCACTCATCTGTGGACGTTGGGACTAGACCCAGTGAGAAAGTTGGTATATTATCATGTATTAAATCCAGATAAGGTGTAATGTTATACAACATAATCCTTTTTTAGAGATATTTTGGAAAGGGGAAGGGTGGGATAAGGGTGGATAATTGGGGGGGCACTCCTGGGGGTAGTTATAATATCCAGAATCTATACACATTTTATATTATTTTGTTAAAATCTTGTATGTTTGTTCAAATACAAAAAAAATAAAAAAATAAAAACTGCCAGGTCTTTGTTTCATCAATTCTTTTTATTGTTTTTTTTTCTTCTCAATTTCATTGATTTCAGCCCTGATCTTGATTTTTTCCTGTCTTCTGCTGGCTTTGGTGTCAGATTGTTCTTCCTTTTGAAGGGCTTTGAGATGGAGAATAGGCTCATTTATTTGGGATCTATATTCACATTTAGTGTGGGCACTCAGTGCTCTAAGTTTTCCTCTTAGGAAAGCTTTCATGCTGTCCCAGAGGTTTCCATGTGTTGTGTCTTCATTTTCTTTCTCTTCCAAGAATTTTTGGATTACTTCTATCATGTCTTCTTGGATCCATTATTCATTTAATAGAGTATTATTCAATCGCCATGAATATGTGTTTTTTCTGTTATGATTTTTACTGTTGATCACTAGGGTCATAGCTTTGTGGTCTGAAAGGATACATGGAAATAATGTCTATTTTTTATATTTGCTGAGATTGTCTTTATGAACTAGAACATGATCTACTTTCGAAAAGGATCCATGGGCTGTAGAGTAGAAGGTGTATTTTGCTAACTTGGGTTAGAAAATTTTATATATGTCTATTAAGTCCATTTGATTTATGGAGCTAATTAAGCTGGTGATTTCTTTATTTATTTTTTGTTTTGATGATCTTTCTAATGGCGACAGTGGAGTGCTGAAATCTCCCAGTATTATTGTGTTGAGGTCCACGAGTGGTTTGATGTCATGAAGTAATTAATTCACAGTTGGATGCACTGTTGTTTGGAGAGTAAAAATTAACTATGGTTATTTCTTCCTGTTGAAGGATTCCTTTTAGTACTAAGTAGTGAGCTTCTTTATCTTTTCTGATTGATTTATGTTTGAAATTTACTTTGTTGGATATAAGTATAGTGACACTGGCTGAATTTCTTGGGGTTTACGCATTGCATTTTTTTTCCATCCTTTCACCCTTAATCTGTGGAAGTCATTGCCTCTTAAGTGAGTTTCTCGTTACCAGCATATGGTGGGATTTTGTTTTTTGATCCAATCAGCAAGTCTGTGTCTTTTGATTGGTGCATTTAAACCATTCATATTCAATGTTAAAATAGAAGTGTGTAATTGAACCATAGTCATTGTGTATTATTTAGCTAGTTGCCTTGGTTAGTTATTGCTGGGTGATTCTTTTACTGAATTTCTTCAGTTTGTGGGTTTTGGGTATCAATTGTTTGTTATTCTGTCTGGAGTGTTTCCTTGAGAATTCTTTGTAGGGTGCATTTTGTGTTTACAAATGCTGCCAGTTTTGTTTTATCATGGAAAGTTCTTATTTCTCCATCAAATTTGAAGCTGAGTTTTGCTGGTATAGAATTCATGGTTGCATGTTGTGGTCATTCAGCTATTGAAAGATATCATTCCAAGACCTTCTTGCTTCCAGAGTCTGGGTTGACAAGTCCCAGACAATTCTTATTATTTTGCCTCTGAATGTGATTTGGTGTTTCTTCCTTGCTGCTTTTAATATAGTTTCCTTGGTGTCCCTGTTGCATATTTTGAATACGATGGGTCTTGGTGAGTTTCTGCTTTGATTAGACTTATTGGGTGTCCTGTAAGCTTCCTGGATGAGCATGTCTGATTCTATTTTTATGTCAGAAAAATTTACATTCACAATTTCTTTGAGAATACTCCTCATACCATTGTTGTGTGTCTCAGTTTCTTCCTGTACCAATTACTCTGAGATTGTTCCTTGTCATTTCAACCCAGACATTTAAAAAATTTTGGTCATGATCTCTTAGTTGTTTATCTTTTTTGACATTGGGGAGCTGTAGCTTGATCAACCTGTCCTCATTGTCAAATGGTCTTTCTTCAATAGCAGAGGTTCTATTTTCTACTGAAGTTAGTCTATTATTAAATTCTTGCATGGTCCCTCTCATGTCATTAACTGCAGATTTTAGTTCTCATACTTCCTTTTTGAGACAGTTGATTTCTTTAATGATTGAGTTTCTCAACTCTTGAGTTTTCTCATTTATTTCCTTCATTGTCTTTTCTTTTAATTCATTGTTACTTTTTGTTATCAGCTCATTGATATATTGGTCTAGCTTTTCATCCCGGTCCCTGGCTGTAGCCCTCTTACTAGGGTTGTTTTGGGATTGATGAGAACCTCCTCCAGTTTGATTTCTCATGTTTGAAGAAATTTTTCTCGCTTATTTTACTTGTGAACCCTTTGTGGAAGCAATACAAGACTCAGTGATTCTTTTTCCTGTCCCCTTCCATAAGGACTAAGCTGTTGGATTCGGAAATCTGTCCAGGCCCTTACTTGAAATGGGGTTTCCAACAGGTAAGTTGATTTCAAAAGTCTACTCCCTTTACTGAGAAGTGCTAGTTACCCTTACAGATTTCCAACACCTCATTGTGCTAATAGAAAATTGTCAATATGTACAATGAAACCTTACAATAAGCAATAGTTAATTATTTAGAACAGACTACAATAGACTTTTGTATTCAGACTATGCAACTAGTGGTATTTATAATCAATATTTTTGGTGACACTAGTATTTAACTATCACATATGTCAGACTTTAGGAACAAACAAGTGTTAGTCAGATTAACAATCATAGTAGTAATCATTATGCAGCCTTCATAGTGGGGGATTGAAGAGAGTTAACTACCTGGGAGTCAGAAAGGGAGGGTAATGCAAGTGAAATTTAGAGGGGAGATTATATAGACCAATTGTGGACAGTGAGAAAGTGAAGGAGGTAAAGAATCTGCTATAGAAAGAAAAAGAAATTGCTAAAAAATGGGTAAAGAAAAGAAAATTAAAATAAACAAAGTTAAAATAAAGGAAAAAAGAAGAAAGAAGAAAAGAAAATAAGGATCCAAAGGGAAGCAAGGATAGCTGTTGCCTAATATAGTAAGGGTAAAAGATTTATTCCTAAGATTTGGGTGATCATTTAAGTGAAGATCTCCCTGTTGAATTATGCTTGTCAGGCATAATATATTTCGAATACTACATGCACTGACCAGAATCCTTCTTCTCAAGAATGAGGACAAGGATAGACAGGACAGAAAAGAAGGAATAAGAGAGACAACAAATAGATAAAAAGAAGAAGAGAAAGAATCCTTAAAACAGGCTATCAAAACAGGAAAAAATATTATTATTATTTTTCCCTAAAAGAAGAAAGAAAAAAATGGAAGAGTGGGGAGATAACCACCCCTGAAATTAAAAGGACAGGGAAACAAAACGACTAGTATTTTATATATCGAGGAATCAGTAAACTTTTCCAGTTATTGCATTAGTACACATCTAGAACATGCAAGCAACAGCAACAACAATAAAAAAGGGTTGAAAAACAAAAAAAAATATTAATAATAAAATCTTGGAAGTAGAGTTAGTGAGATTGTCTCTGATCATTTTGGAAGGAGATCTTCACTGTCTGTCTGGGTATGAAAGGCAGGGTCACTCATTTGGGACTTTCAGGGGCTCTGAAGTCAGAAGTGTTATTTTTCCAATGCTCCATCTGCTGGTGGTTGCTGAAACTGACTTCTATGATATTAGATTTGGGACAAGAAGTTCCATGGGCTTAACAAGGAATGTCCTTCTGGCTGGGGTGGGAGTGGCTAGCGCTGAGCAATGTTCCCCTTTATTCCACTAACTCAAACTCAAACCCTTTATGTGAGGAGGAGTCAGGGGCTGACCCAAGCCTTCTCTTCCCGATTCAGCCTGTGGCCTGTGGCAGCCTCCAGATGCAGTTTTAAGAGCCTGCTTTGCAGTCCCAAGGAGAGCTGGCCCTGGTTGGGGAGTGTGGAATTCTCCTAGGGCTTTAAAGTTGGAGGCTTGGGTCCCACGCCATTGCAGCTGCTGCACCAGCTACTGCAGCGCAACCTGCTTCACTGTGATTGTCTGTAGGCAGCTTACAGACACTAATCTCACCACCAGATGGAGAATAAGCATGGGATGTGACTTTGCAAAAGCACTTTCTTTAAAACACAGCCTCTTCTCCGTGCGGATGTGTGTTAGGCTGCTCCCTCACTCCCAGGCAGAATGTAAGCAAGGTCTGCCACACTGCATCCTAGCCAGGATGTGAAAAAAAAATTCCACTGGTTTCTCCCAAGTCTCGGCTCTTCAAAACCACTGAGCAAATTAGGACTGTGGTTCCAAGATGCTAATACCCCAAATGTACCTCAAAATACTGGAGAAGAACTGGGGATTTCCTGTCCAGTCTCAGAGCTGCTGGGGAACCCATCTCTCTTCAGATCACCATCTTCCAACCTCAGCCACTTTTCTGGATTTAAAACATGAGAATTGAACTCCTTTCTCAATGGCCAGGGTCTAGCAATGCAGATGAATGAAGACATTTGACCCTTGGTTCTCTGGGTTATGCTGACTTCACTCAGCATAATTTCTTCCATAGCCATCCATTTAATTTCAAAGGCTACAATATCATTGTTTCTAATTTCTGAGTACAACTTCATGGTATATCTACATTTTCTCTTTAAAGAGAGAGGGAGAAGGAGAGATAGATGAGAGACAGAGAGGGAATCAATTTTATTTATTTTTTCATCTGGATTTTATTTCTCCAATACTTAATTGTGTATGTGGTGCTGGGGTTCAAACCTGGGTCTTCACACATGTCAGACAAGTGCTTCAACCTCTGAGCCACTGCTTCAGCCCAGTTTCTGAATTTTCTATGCTTGAATCTAAAATGTAAAGTACATGGATTTCCTGTTACATATGCTTGAAGATATCCTCAAAATAATAACCAATGTGCAGGGAAGTCTGAAAGACACAATGACTTATACCAGGTCATGGTACTTGTAAGAACATAGAAATTCTGAACCCAAATCTGTGCCCTTAAACCAAGGATGCTGATTGAATTGACAATTTCCCAGAGGGCTGAAAGTCCTTTTCTATTTGCATTAATGTGCACAGATAAGGAGAGAGAAATCAGTACCCCAAAGGACACTTTGGGGTGGTCTTAGTACAGGAAAAGTCCCAGGTAACTAAGCTTTGAATAAATGACCTAGGTCTCTTATCATTAGAACTCAACAGATCTTAGAACTCTGGTTTACAGGCATACACATTCTAGAGACAGTCCCTTATCCAGTTCATGTGAAGGCAGATGCTCAAGAGAGCAAGATGTGTTCTTGATATGAAGAAAACTTCTGAGTTTCTAGCCACAAAAGGTCCAGATGGGGAGCATTTTTAGATGTTGACTCAGCCCTCACCATACCCTTATGACCACTTATCGGGAGGCACCCACAAGTAAAAGTGAGCAGCCCAGAGAAGACAAATCCAGACAAGTCCTCATCTGCATTCATATCTGAGAAGTCCTTAGCCTTTTTCCATTTCCAAATGTGTGCGGGGGCGGGAGGGGATCTGATGATTAACAGGGGACCTGCAATGAAAGAATTATATTATGAGTTGTTGGAACCCTTGCAGGACTCATGTTTATACCATTGGACATGGATGCCAGGGTGAATATTTAAGTATTGAATAATAGTTTGTTTACTTCAATACTTCTCCAGAGACCCCATTCTGTAATCTGTGTCAGCACCAAATGGAGACCTATGTACATATTCATATATACCTGATTTGGACATAAAAATTTTCAATGGCAGAATCCTCTGTGGATCTGGGTAAGCATTATTA
>PVKS010046961.1:0-13042 GCA_004027875.1 Aplodontia rufa | reverse complement strand
TTGTCTATATCATCTTGCCCTGTGCCTTCTGAGACACGTGTTTACATGCAGGTAACTTATTGTGAGACACACGCCCCAGCAGTGGTGTGCTGGATTCAGCTCACACTGGCTTCCAAGGGCTAATTGCATACACTCTTATCCAACTGCAGATGTGGTGATATCGTATTGGTAACTTAAAATTAACTACAGTGCATGCATTCACACCACACAAACAGGCAAATACTCCTTCCCATATCATTTAGGTCTATTAGTATGGATTCATGTGTCTTTACGTCATACTTTGGGTTCTAATCCATTACTACTTTATTTTGTTGCTCAAGTCTTGACTTGATATCCCCATCATCACCCATGGGTTGGATTTTGTCCCCCTTCATCCCTCTCTCCCTAACTCCTTCCCTCCTTCTGTTAGGTAGTAGCTAGCAATGAGCAGTGAAATGCTTGACAAGGCCACAGGTTTAGTCTTAAAGTTTGCTGTAAGCTATTTATTTCCAAGGCAGATAAGCTATGGAAAACATTAGTACACAAGGGTAAACAAAGACAAGAGGGGAGGGAGAATGCCTCAAGAACAAAGGATCTGTGGGACTATCTTTTCACAGGCCCCATAAAAGTTGAGATGAACCCAAAGGCTACTGGCGCCAGGTGTGTCTTATTAGCTCAGAAGGGGTTATTCCTTAATAGCACAGGTGCACTGATGTAACTTTTGACCACTATTAACCCCAATGCCTACGTTAACATAGGATTGACTTGTAGATGAAGCCCCCTAAATAGGATGGCCACCATGACAGTTCTGGAGAGGACCAACTAAGGTGAAAAATTCCACCATCCAACCTGATGTGAAGGAGGAATTGAACACCTGATTGACGAAGACTGCTGAAGGAGGACGCCAATTTTCAGTTCAGTCATAAAACAACAATAAATTTGGAGACAGCATTGTCTCCTTTGTCGTTCTCTGCTCAGAGACAGCCCATTCTTCTCTCAGAGTGCTCTCTGCTTGAATCTTACTCTGTTTTTACCTTACTTTCACCTCTCTTTCACTTATAATAAAATTCTCTTGCATGACTTTTTGTGTCTGACTTTATTTATTTAAAAGAGAGAAAGAGAGAAGCAATTTTATTTAGTTTTTCATGTGACTGTCGTTGCTCCACCACTTCATTGTGTACGTGGTGCTGGGACTTGAACCCCTGTACTCATGCATGCAAGGCAAGTGCTGTAACCACTGAGCCACACCACTCCAGCCCCTGTGTCTGACTTTAAATCTTCTTTCATTGGAACACAAGAACTGAGGTTTGGATTTTCAGCTTCCCGCTTTCCTGTGACACTTCCATTCTTTTCCTGTCTTTCTGGCGTGATAAGATGCTCCAGACTCATCTTGTACATTTCCTGCTTTAGTCCTAGGATCAGCTCTTTCTCCCTGGTTCCTTTTACTGGAGTCATTTATTGTTAACTAGCACAATTTCATTTCTCCATTTTTTAAAAAAATTTTGAAGCAAATCTCAAACTTAGAGAAGTCTGAAGGTTGAACTCAAAGAACTTGTGTTTTTGTACCATTTGAAGTGGTCTTTGACAACCTGCTACCCCATTCTCCGTAACACTTTAGTGTGCATTTCTTACAAACAAGGCCATTCTTATCTAAATAACCACACAATCATCAGAACTGGCAATTAACATTCATACATTACAACCATGTAAACCTCAGATATGTTCATTTTTCAACAAATGCCCAAATAATGCCTTTTGTATCAATAGGGTTCAGAATGATGAATTTTCTTATTGATCTTGTCTCTCTAGTTAACTTAATATGTCAACTTAGATTTTTTTTTGAGAGAGAGAGATAATTAATTTTATTTATTTATTCATCTGAACTTCGTGTCTCTGACAGTTGTGTATGTGGTTCTGGGGTTTGAACCACAGTCTCACACATACCAGGCAACAGGCTGAGCCACCCGAGTGAGATTAACATTTAAATTGGTGAACTTCGAGTAAAGCAGGTTGCCCTCCAACCAAAGGCCTGGACAGCACAGAAAGACCAGCCTCTCTGATCAAGAGAAAATTTTCCGGTGACAGCCTGAGGATTTTATCTGCACCATCCATTCTGGGTCTCCAGGCTGCTGTTTCACATGGCACATTTTGATTTGTGATATTCCATAGTGTCCTTTTAAAATGCTGCTATCATTACACTTATTATTCTTTGGCATAGCAAGACATTTAAGGTTAATCTGTTACCTTTCCTGTCCTAGTCCTGGAATCAGCCATTTTTCCAAGAAGCCCTGGTTTTTTTCAGTAGAGAAGGCAAGATCAAGTGTAAGGTGTGCTTATTGCTTGTGGGGCATCACTGCTCTCAACATGTCCAATTCATTCTAACAACACAGTGCTCATTCTAATTTCCTCCCTTTCCATCCTTAGAACTCCCTTCTTCAACACTGAAAAGAGTGTGTAAGTCATCATCATTTGTGTTAGTCATCTTTTTGTCACTGTGGCCAAAAACCCAAACAGAACAACTTAGAGGAGAAAGTTTTTTTTTTGTGGCTCACTGTAGATTTACTCCATGGGGGCAGACTTCATTGCCTGGGCCCAAGGGGAGGCAGAACATCATGGCAGAAGGGTGTAGAGCTCCATTCATAGTAGCTGGGAGGCAGAGGAAAGAGGGGAAAGAGCCACAGAGAAGGTGAACCCTTCTAGGGCACATGCCCAGTGACTTGCCTCCTCTAGCCATGCCCCACCTACCTATAGACATCACCCAATTATTTCATTCAAACTAGGATGCACTGATTAGGTTGCAGCTCTCATAGCCTAATCATTTCACCTCTGAATATTTCTGCATTAATATGGGGGTTCTGGGGGGATACCTCCTCTCTATACTGTAACATCATCCATATATTACTTGCCCCCCCAAGTAATCAATTTTCCATTGCTGTCCTCAGCCCTTCACCAAGCAGACCCTTCCTGAACACATTCCAGCTTCGGTGCCCTGTCTCTGGTCATCCCTCTCAGGTACCCGCTGCCACCACCACTACTTGTAGATGCCCTCCTGGCCCTGCTAGGGCACTCATATGACTCCTCAGTTTTCCTCCTCCATGTGCATTCCCTCACCTTGCTACCAACACCAGGGTACTCTCTGTTGGACCTCAGAGCTTACACTTATCTTACCAAGGCAGGATTAGTATCAAGAATACATGAAGATCAAGGAAGATTCGAATAAAATGAACAACAGAAAATAGAAAAATGAGCAAAATATTTGAATAGACACCTTTTGAAGAGAAAGCCCAAATAAACAATATATATGAACTTGCTCAATCAACCTCATTAATTAGTGAAATGAAAATTAAAATCAAAGCAAAATGAGATTATCAGTTTATATTTATAAGATTGTGAAAATATCAAGAGTAGGCAAAGATGACAGCAATGAGGACTTTCGTAGCTAGTAGTAGGGGAGTAAACTTGTACAAAGCTTTGGAAAAGAATTTGGTGGTAAAGATCTGCTTACAGTCTCAGCTAGAAAAACCATTTTTAGACAATACCCCTGAGCAGCTTCTTCACAGGCATTCCCAAAAACATGTGAATGACTGTTTATCACAGTACTATCTGTGACAGTGAAAAAAAAACAAACCCCAAAACAATTAACAAATGAAAGAGGAAGCACTACTTTTCATTGTTGAAACATAAAATCCAAACTTCTTTGGAATGAAAAGGGAATGAAAAAGAAAGTTAAAACAAGAAGCATTGTTTTGTGTTTGGGTTTGAGTAGGGAAAAATTTTCCAATTTTTACTTTATCTAAAAAGGTAGAATGAGATGAGGGATGAATCTCATATGGGCAAACTGATCTTTTGTCTTTGAATATAATGCACTTCTGGGCTAAGTTCAATCATTTCACTGATGCTTCATTTATTTCAACTGATTAAAATTTGAATCAACATTAAATTTTACAGATATCATTGTAATTTATCTAAACAACATCCTCCAAACATTTGGAAGAGCTAAAACATATAATAAAGGCCTTTATAAACTAAAAGCCAAACAAAAATCAAAACAGAAATGCCCAGTGTCCAACAAGAGTGACTAGTTGAAATATTCAACAGAATATTACCCAGCAGAGGAAAAATCAACTACTACAACCCCATCAATATGAATTAATTTCACAAATATCATATGAAAAAAAGCAAGTCACTTCATAAGTCCACTTATATAAAGTTTGAAGAAGTAAAAAATGAAAAATGTATTATTTAGGAACATAAACATGTATGGTGAAACAATTTTTTTTAAACGAGGAAATGGTAAACAGAATTCAGAATAACAGTTATTTCTTGGCAGGGAGAAAAGGGGATGAAGAGGAGAGTGTACAGGAAATCCAAAGTTTTGGTAATAATCAAGAAACTCCTTCAATATGTAAAACTATAATGAAAAATAAAATCTTGTTAAAAACGTTTTAGGTAATATTCTTTTTCTTATAGTGGAAGATGGGTGCCCAGTATTCTTTTCACTGTTATTCTTTATATATTTTCCTTAGACTTTTGTATGTACTCAAATTTTAATTTTAAATAAAGTTTCTACAGAGTTGGGGATATGACTCAGTAGAACAGTGCTTACCTACCATGCACTAGGCCCATGCAATTCAGGACATGTTAAACACAATTTCTGTGTTGTCCTTGAGGCAGGAACTAAGTTCAATTACTGAAAATTAAAAAGTAACATTTATGGAGCTCTGGGTCTGAGGCAGGTTCTACAAAGACTGAACCTGAAGCATGGCAATAACAACGGTTGAGATCCTGAGAGTTTCCAGTGGAAGAAAAGCTGAACTTTTAAGAGCTTCAACATTTGGCGTTAGAGGCCACTTGCAGATACTACAAGTGTGTGAGAGAAAGAACTTCCATTTAAGACTTCATATTCTTTAGAGAATTATAACCAACATTTTAAGGTATCTTTCATATTGTGAAAATGATAAATGTATAAATACAAAACAGTGAAGACTACCTTTGTGTGCATCTATAAAGCACCAATCAAAAATATGTAAATATATCAGTTAAAGGATGTTCAGTAACATAGGAGAAGAGGAATATGGGAGAAAGGATGAGATAGAAAAGGCAGCACTGGGAACCTAAATGGTGTAAATTATATTCCACACATGTATGATTCTGTCTAAATGAACCCAGCTTTTATTTACAACAATGTGCTAATAAAAGAAAAACAAATAATTCCAGATACCATCAGTGGTATCTGGAATTCGCTGGTGGCGATTGACTGTATCAAATGCTTTACTTTTTAATCCCTTTGGGGAATATCTCATTGATATTTATTACCAGTTTTAGGCTGCGTGTATGTTTCTTTTCTTTTTCTTTTTTTAACGGGAGAGAGAGGGACAGTTGTGTGTGTGTGCATGTGTGTGTCTGTGTGAAAGAGAGAGAGAGAGTCAATTTTATTTAGTTTTTTATGTGGCTTTTGTTGCTCCAAGACTTTGTTGTGCACGTGGTGCTGGGGTTTGAACTCATGTCCTCCTGCATGTCAGGCAAGCACCGTAACCACTGAGCCACTGCTCCAGCCCTAATCATTTTATTCTAACACACACACACAGATGAATAACAATTTATAAATCAAAGAAATCAATGCCATGATAACATTTATTTTTTGCTCTGTAGGGGACTAAAACCAGAGTCTTGTGCATAGGTTCTCCCACTATGCTACATCACCAGTCCTATGACAGCTTATTTGTTTAGATTGACCCTGGGGGTGTTCTGCCACTGAAGTTACATCCTCAGTCCTTTTTGAGACAAGGTCTTGCTAAGTTTTCCAGGCTGGCCTCCAGCTTATGGTCCTCCTGTCTCAGCCTCCTGAGTCACTGGGTTAAATATAGGTGAGTGCCACCATACTTGGCTTCCTATGTTCACCTTTTAGAATTAAGTGAGTCAACAATTTCTATTCATTCTGGAACTCTGTACTCATGTTTACTTAATTGCCACCTCTTTCCCTGAAAGAGGTCACAAAATTTGGATTATGTATTAATATAATTCTGACATGAATGAAATGGATTTTGCTAAATACAAAGTACAATACACTCTTGTGTAACAAACCAAAAATGTGGGCTGTCTTGTTCCCACCTATTGACATCTTACACTGTTAATAATTCAGAATTAGTCTGAATTCCTTGAGGAAAATTAAAATTAGACTTTTAGATTCTACACTTTAGTGGATCTCTGCAATGGTAGGAAAATGAAAAGGTATGAATTCGATCTTGAACAATGGATGCTTATAATTTTCAGTCATTTTCGTGGATGCTTTATTATTTGTTCATTCATTTATTTATTTTTGTACTGCGGGTTGAACCCAGTGGTATTCTACTACTGAGCTACATTCCCAGCCCTTTTCGTTTTTTCAATTATGAGACAGGGTCTCACTAATTGCTGAGGCTGGCCTTGAATTTGTGATCCTCCTGCCTCAGCCGCCTCAGTCGCTGGGATTGCAGATGTGCGCGACTGTGCCCTGCTCATGGTTGCTTTGTGATGGAGGTTTTCCTGACGTGTTACTATAAATCCCATCAGACACGAACCTAAAAAAGCGTGATCATTCCATAGCGCAGGAGGCCCTGGCTCACGTTGTCCCCAGGCCCCTTCACTGCCCTCCAGTGGTGCTGCAGATAAACGCGGGTTTAGAGCGTTATACCGGGAGACTGGACTCCGGGTATTCGTGGGCCCTAAGGATGGACACAGAATAGGAAATAACTGTTTACCAATCACAGGGAGGATTTCAGAATCGGAGTCCGAGACTGAGGAGATCCCTTCAGGCCTGCCCATTTGCGCCCACGCTCCGGAGGGCTTTCCCTGGCGGTCTCACGGGCTACCTTCCCCTGGAATCTGCAGCCTGAACCAACGCAAGGGCGCTAGTTTTCAGTTGAGGACTTAGGCTGGGACCAAACACGCCTATTTCTAGGCGCCTAGTCAGAGCCCGAGTTCTGGGTCGGATCCTAGAGCGACTTGTTGCTGAGGGAAACCACAGCGTCGCTTCCCGGGGAAGGGCTGACGTTACCCGCGCCTCGCCAGCCTGCGCCGCGCAGAACCCCGGGGCCGCCCAACTCCCCGGCCGGCCGGTCAGCACCCATCTCCTGGTGCAGCCATGTGCGCCGTCCCCTCCCCGAGCCCCGCCACGCGCGCTCCTCCGCCTCCAGCTGCAGGCGCGCTCCCTCGCCAGTTCCCGATCCCCTGCAGGCGCGTCCCCAGTCACGCGCGCTGCCGCTCGGCCCGCGCCGCCGGCCCTTTCCCGCCTCGCGGCCTCGAGCCTCTTGCGCCGGCTCGCCGGGGGAGGCGCTGCGGCCGCAGGGGGAGCGCCGCCTCCTCTTCCTCCAACTCCTCCCCGCCTCCTCTCTCTTCTCCTCCGCACTACGGTTCCCAGCCTAAGGCGGGGGCGAGCGCGTCCGGTTTGCTGGAAGCTTTCGGAAATGGCAACTTGCGCAGTGGAGGTGTTCGGGCTCCTGGAGGACGAGGTGCGGGGGCCATAGGGTTGCGGGCGGGCTTCCCATCTCACTGTCCAGCAGTCGGTCGGAGGACGCAGTGGTGGTGTCAGCGGCCGTGGCCGGAGGCTCTGCGGTCTGCACCTCCTCCCTCTGCGCGAGCCCGGGGCACCTCGGGGGCATCCCGGCACGCGCGGGCTCGCTGGGCTTGCTGCAGGGAACCAGCTGGTGAACTCCACACCCCGCACCTCCTGGGAGCCGTCGCCTTCCTTGTCAGTTTCCTGCAGGAAGTGTTGAGGAGGGGGGCGAGGCTGCGAGCTGGCCGTGCGCGCTAAGGGACGCCAGCACCCCGCAGCGCCTTCCTGCACCCCCCTCCGGGGGTCCGCGGACTCCCTGCGGGTGGGGCCAACTTCCTTGGTGCCCAGCATCCTGGCTGTTGAGTAGCCTGCTCTGGCAGAGGCCCTGCCGACTTAACTTTATGGACTTTGATCTGGAGTCTTCCAAGTGAATTGTATTTGGTTTTGGGGTATTTTTCTTCTTTTTCTGAAATCCTTTTTAAGTGGAGACAGGAATGGGACCGCAGGCAGTAAGGTTATTACTCCTATTTAGCAACAAGTGTCAAATGTGGGAACTTCACGCCTTGTTTTAGATCTTCGTTTTTAAAGAACCAAGACACAAAAGTATAAATACTTTAAAGAACCTCCCACAGCTGTTCACTGTAAAACAAAAGTTCTAGGGGTTGAAGAAGACTATATTGCTTGCTTAGGTATCTTCCAATAGAGTGGTAATAGTTCTTAGCAAGTTGGTGTCTTCAGATGTCTTTCACACTTCTCTTGAGATCTTTTTGTTTATAAACGGATCAGTTTGTTAGTGTGCAGGTTATTTCAGGGTATTTTTGAGCAAGCTTATGTGATGCGATTAGAATCTTGTCATTTGCAACAACATGGATAGAACTGGGAAACATTTTAAGTGAAATAAGCCAGACACAGAAAGACAAGTACTGCAAGATCTTTCTCATACGTGCAATCTAAAAATGTCGATCTCATAGAGGCTGGGAGTAGAATGGTGGCTAACAGAGGCTGGGTCGAGTGTGGAGAGGAGAGGGACGGATAGGGAGAGTTTGATCAGTGACTACTAAGTTACGATTAGATAGGAGCAAGAAGTTCTGGAGTGCTATTGCACAGTAGGATGGCTGTAGATATGACAATGTACTGTATATTTCACAATGCTAGGAGAAAGAAGTTTGAATGTTTTAACTATAAAAAATGATAAATGAGAAGATAGGTGATTTAAACATTATGCAATTCAAACAGTTAATAAATGTGTACAATTTTTGTTTTTGTGAATCTGTTAAAAATAAATTTTAAAAAGAATTTAATTTCTTAATTATTGTAAAAGTGGCAATGGGCAAATGGTGATGGCTCAGGAGTTCCTCAGAAACAGTTATCAGTAAGATATAGCTAAATATAATGTTCTAGCCAGTGCCCCCATTATTGTGCTGTGGGAGATATTGGAAGAAGGTAGTGCAACATTGCACCCTATAGCCTTCTTCTTATCAGTTGAATCTCCTTGCCTGCTACATAACTGTGCAATGCAGAGAACTTTAAGCTTCCATCCAGTGAAATCAGGCTGGCCTTGGACTTTCTTTCCCTGCTATTGCTACTCAGAGATAGATAGGCTCTGCCATTCAAGATTTCTTATCTCACCTACTTCCAGCAGAGCCAACTGATCACAGAAAAAATATTGCCAAAAGTATTCACCATCTGCTTTCTTCCTCTTGGTATACAGGATCTATGTCCTCAATTATCTCTCTTGCCCCTCTGCCCAGATGAAATAAAACTAGTTGTGGCATTTAATGGGTGGTCAGTAGCAAAGGGGGCCAGAAACTCCACCCCTGGAAATGAGGATTTCCTGAAGTTGCTGAAGGATTTGTAATTCTGGGAAATTTTATGGCTTGGGGCCTACCCTATTCCCATGATGGAGATCTGGTTGTGCATTCCATGGCTCAAATTTCCTTCCATCTCCCTGTGTCTTTGTCCACATTAAGGAAGAGAATGAGATAGGAAGACAAGAGATGTGATACTAAAACATCTCCCACTTCTTCTGTCATAATTGGATTATTTTTTCAATACTCATTCAATAACTGCTCTGTGTCATACATTATCCTAGCTACTGGAGATACAGAGAGAGAAAAAAAGACAGATCTCAGTCTTAAACTCACCATCGGGTGCAAAAGACAGTTCTTGTTTTCTGGTTGCAGTTACCATCTCACTGCTGTCATTTGCCCATTTATTTTCTGGTCAATCACAAAAGTAAAAGGGGCCTTCGAAAACTCCTACCTCCCCCATTTTTTTTTTTTAAAGAAGAAAAATGCTGCAGCTATGTCACCTGTAAAACTCACAGACTGGGAATAGGCAGCCCTCTGCTGTTGATTAAAATAGAGAAGGTTTTCTGTTACAGCAAAGGAAGATGATTCTTACAGATTTGAAACTGAAACAAACAGAAAAATGAATAGAAATAGAATAGAATAAAGTTGCTTTTAATCAGTATGGAGTGAAGAGCTGCTGAGTCACACTGTCTGAACATATTAGTATTAAAGTATGCTGAAGTTTAGATCATAATATATTTCACTTTTCAGTAAGCTGTAGCTCTTTTTCCACACATATCCTTTTGTAAGAGTTCCACATGTACAATTTTGCCATTAAAGCATTAGTTAACTAAGGAAGAAGTGTAATATAATTTATAGCTAATTTAGTCTGACAGCCTCTTGGGATTAACAGTAGAGAATAATTCTCACTCATCTTTGTTGGGAGGACTGTGATGCATCTGGGAACTGGAATTGAGCATCACTTCCAGCCTCCTTCCATAGGACCTGCCAGTATGCAGAGGCTGGAAAACTAAACACCATGTTTTCCAGACTTTTGCAATTATTGTTGTAAATGTGAAATAGGTTCCCCACATGAGATGCACTTATTTGAGAGTTGGGATGTGGAAGTGAAGTTTTGTTCTTTGTTTTTTATGCTGACAAGCATAGTCATATGGACATTGAATATTTTTTTTAAACAAAACTATTGCAGTATCTGGTAACTTGTTTTATAGATATTGATAGGAAGTTGCAGAAGTAGTGGTGGTGGCCCCTGATTACCTATCTTTGTCTGTCTGTTGTCTGTGTGTCTATCTGTCTATGGCAGAGGTGGCAGCTTCATAGGTGGGCTGGTTCAACATCAGTTTCCCAGGCCTTTGGATGTCCAGCCTACAGCCCACTCTAGCTTTTCGAACAATTTTGTAAGCACCTAATTCCTTGCATTGACTTCTTTCCTCTTAAAGAATTCACAGTGATTTGTTTCCTGTAAGTGAAGCTTGCCGGAAACAAGACAAAGAAGGAAGGAAATAAAGGAGCTGAGAATCTCTACTGCTAGTTTGGGAGGAGAGTTTGCACACAGGGAAGAATGGATGCCACCAGTGGCAACAGCGACAGCAATGCATAAACGACTGGGAGTGTTTTGATACTTCTACACCCCCTAAGCCTGAGCAGAAGCTGATCCTGCCTGCCTGCCTGCCTGGCGTCATACTGAATCTGGGAACAAAGTTCCCAAACCTTTACATACTGCACATAAAGGAAGAGAGGTGTAATTGAAGCAGCAGCTGTGTTAGTAACTCATCCCAATCTTTCATATATTGTTTTTGCCACCACTGCTTTTTTGAAACTTTAATTCCAGGGTCCTCCTAAAGTATTTTGTTAAAGTGAAACAAATATAGTTTTTTAAAATAGTTTATTTTATTTTAAACCAACATTGAAGTTGAAAGTATAGCATAAAGAACTCTAGTGGGGGCTGGAGCGGTGGTGGCTCAGCAGTTATGGCGCTTGCCTGGCATGTGTGAGTGTGCAGGTTCAAACCCCAGCACCACGTACACAACAAAGTGTCTGAGCAATGAAAGCCACATGAAGAACTAAATAAAATTGATTTTGTCTCTCTCTCTCACTGTCTCTCTCTCTTTAAAAAAAAAACAAAACTCTAGTGTCCTCACACAGACTCTGTTGACATCGAACCAACATTGCTCCATAGACCGCCCCATTTTTGTTCCTATCTTCTTTAAATACTCTAGTGAGTGTTTTTCTAAATCAAGAATACTTTTCAACATAGCAATATAATCCTCCAAGCTAGGAAATTGATATTGATGCAATACTATCTAATCTACAGATACCATGTAATTTTTGATAAGTTTTCTAATAATTTTCCAATAATTTCTTTTTTCCTTTCTGGTTCAGGGTCCCATCTAGGAATATATGTTGCATTTACTTGTCATGTCTTTGCAGTCTTTTCTAACCTGTGACAGTTTCTCTATCCTTGTTTCTCTTGACAGCTTTAATGAGTACATCCTGTGAGATGTTCCTTAACTTGGGTCTGTTTAGTGTTTCCCCATGACTATGTTGAGCTCATGTTTTCTTGGCAGGAATTACAGACTTGATGCTGTGTTTTTCTCAGTGCATCACATCCTCGGGTACATAATGTCAACTTGTCCCTTCGCTGGGGGTGGTAACCTTAATTACTTGGTCACTTTGGTGCCTGCCAGATTTCTCTGTAATGTGACCGTATCTCTCTTTATAAGTGGTGTTTTAGTTAGCTTTTCGCCACTGTGACCAAAAGGCCTGACAAGAATGATTTTAGAGGAGGAAAAGTTTATTGGGGGCTCACAGTTCCAGAGGTCTCAGTCCATAGATGGCTGGCTCCATTGCTTTGGACCCAAGTTGATACAGAACATTGTGGGGGAAGGGTGTGGTGGAGGAAAGTGCTCAGGACATGGCAATCAGGAAGCAGGGAGAGGCTCCACTCAACAAGGACAAAATATCCACCCCAAAGTTGTATCCCCAGGGAACCACCTCCTCTAGCCACACCGTACCTGCCTACAGTTACCACTTTTTAAATTAAGGCTCTCATAACCCAGTTATTTCACCTCTAAACCTTCTTGCATCGTCTCACATGTGAGCTTTTGGGAGACACCATATCTAAATCATAACAAGTAGTTACTACTTTGTGGGTGCACATTTTGAGATTATGCCAATATCCTATTCCTCATCAAATATTCATCCCCAATTCTATTCTGTTGATGAATTCTGTCTGAATCTGACATGCCTACTTTTTAAATTTCCATCCTTATTGGTATCTGTGCCAGAAGAGCTTTTCCTTTCCTTCCTTTTATTTATTTGCTTATTTGTTTATATCAGCATAGATGTGTGGAATCCCACTTTGCTCAGTGGGTTGTGATTGATTACTGTTGTTAAATATTTTGTTGTTTGAATTACATTACCCCAGATGGTCATTGGGAGTTCTTTCAAGGACCTTATAACAAGTCCCCATCATTCCTTGAACATGTCATTACTTTCTGGCAGAAGGTATTTTAGACTTGTCCTTTTCCTGACACAGTTCTGTTGTAATTAACAACTTTTCCTAGGGACACTGATTCCACTGGTAGAAAATGGTTTTTAGAAACCGAAATCTGAGTGCTTGGTGTGTTCGTTACTCCTGGAGTGTGTTCTTCAACTATCTCAGAGAACATCATTAAGAAATATGGTATGTGTTTGTGTGTGTGTGTGTGTGTGTGTG
>PVKS010046960.1:0-13047 GCA_004027875.1 Aplodontia rufa | reverse complement strand
ACGTGCTCAATGCAAAATTGAATTAAGTGAAATAAATACATTAAAATTAAAAAAATAAGTCACTCATTTGCTAGGAAAAGAAATAGAGACTGAGTCTGATGTGAAGCCATCCCTTTGAAATGCTGTTTTCCAAGACGATCACTCCTCTGTCTCTGACAGTTAGCTGCCAGTTTTCACAAGTGCCAGTTAGCAAGACAGTTGGCCCAATGCCACTGACCAACATCCACACCACATCCTCTAGGACCTTTCCACTGACATCCCGTGCTTGAACATCTTCCTGCCTTCTCTTTCCAGAGAGCTACGACCAGTTATTCTCCCTATTGCAAAGTCTTGTCCCCTATTGCAATGGGCTCACCAACTCTTCCTTCCCACTTATGAAGTATTGGGGGCAGAATTTCATGTGAGATGCAAGACTGTAGTTCAAGCTGACTTACAATAAAGTGTAAATTGATGGTGTGAAATATGAAGTTTCAAATACATTTATGATATATAATGATCCAGTCAGGGAATTGGCATACTGTCACTTCCTACATTGATATTTTCTTGGTGGTGAGACCTTTGAAATCCTATTTTCTAGCTATTATGAAAGATACAATACATTATCATTGACTACAGTGATGCCATTGTGCAATGAGGCTCCAGAACTCATTTCTCCCTTTTATCTATAACTTGTACTAACCACCTTCTCCCCATTCTGCATAATCCACAAGACACTTTTTCATCTTAGTCAGAATAAATATAACAATGTTCAACATCATGAGAAATAACAAAAGTGGAAATCAAAGCTGCAATGGTATTTCATCTCATCAAATCTGAATGGTAGCCATCTAGAATACAAATAATAATAAAACCTGGAGGGGCTGTGAAGAAAAAGGAGCAATTTTACACAGGTGGGTCTGCAAATTAGTGCAATGATTATGGAAGTCAGTATGGAGGTTCCTCAAAATACTATGTATGGAATCATCAAATGACCCAGCTATACTACTCTTCCATGTATATCCTGAAAAATAAAGTCATCTCACTACAGTAATACATATATATCGATGTGTATAACAACACATTTCCAATACCAAATTAAGGAACCAGCCTAGGTGTTCATCAATGGATGCATGAAAGAAGAAAATGTGACATACAGACACAGTGGAGTTTTGTTCAGCCATAAAGAAAAACCGTATCACAGTATTTGTAGAAGAACGGATGAAACTAGAGACCAAAACGTTAACCAAAATGTGCCACATTCAGAAGTGAATGTTCATGTTTTCTGTGATATGTGCAAGCTAGAGAGAAAGGAAAAGAAAAATGGAGGTTCTCATAAACTAGGGTGTTACTCTTTTGTTAAACTTATGAGACTAGTTTTAAGTATTTGAGGACAAGTTTTGGTGGTTGAAAAAAGCTCAATGCATTGATTCAAAAGAGCAAAAAGTAAATAAGACTTTGAAATTTTTACCTGAAATTGAAATATTTTGAAATTTCTGCAAATAAGAAATTTGTACTTTGCAAGCATCAAGTGTTTAAGAGTGAAGAATACATGATCTCATTGTAAAAGATGAATGAGGTGAAATAAATGCTTTAAAACTAAAAAAAATAATTCACTCATTTGCTAGGAAAGAGAAATAAAGACTAAGTCAAATGTGAAGTCTTCACTTTGTAATGTAGTTGTCTAAGACTATCACTCCTCTCTCTCTCTGAAAATTAGCAGTCACACTTACAAGTACCTGGTAGCAAGACAGATGGCACAATGACATTGACCAATATCCACACAAACATCGTCCAGGGCCTCTCCACTGACACCACAGTGGTTGAACCTGTTCCTGCTTTTCTGCTCGGAAAGCTGATTCCAGCCTCTCCCTCTCCCTGCCCCCCTGGATTGCAAAGCCTTGAAGCCTTATTGCAATCGTCTCATCAGATCTTCCTTCCCACTTTGAAGTTTTTGAGGCTACTTTTTCTGTAATATGCAAGACTATATTAAATTTTTTTCTCTATTTTAAATAAAGTAACATTTATTTTTCTTGGACACCATTCATTCTCATGGACAATATTAAAATGCAATCTAGCAGATGGGATAAATATGATATACATGTTATATGCACATATATTATTTAAACTTCAGTTGTCCTACTGCAATACTTTGTTTTTTGTGTTTTTTTTTGTTTTATTGGTTCTTTTACATATACATGATATTACAATATATGATGACATAATTATAAAATCATGTACTATAACTTGTTCCAATTCAGTCTCCGTATTTCCCCTTCTTCTCTCTTCCTCCCCCCACTCCATTCTTTCTTGATACACATGAAAATAGAATGTACAATGACATAATTATTAAAGCTGGGAGTATACCTTGTTCAATTTAAGTATCCCATATATCCCCTTCCCTTCCCTTCCTCCCACACTCTTTCTTTTTAGATATACATGACAATAAGATAAACATTGGCATTTTTATAAAATCATGGAATCCAACTTATTCCAATTCATTCCCTAGTATTTATCCTCCCTTTCCCCATTCTCTTTCCTCTACTGATCTGTTATTTACTAATAGTTTTTTTAATTTAGTCATGTGTTGATGTACATGCTGATAAGATTCACTGTGATATGTTCATAGATGAAAATAGGAAAGCTAAGTCTGATTCATTCCATGAACTACACCCATCTCATCCCTCCTTCCTCTGTTTCCTTTCCTTTTGTCTATTCTTCTGATCTTTCCTTTATTTGGGGTTAGCTTCTATTTATCAGAAAGAATATTGGACATTTGGCTTTTTGAGGGTGACTTAATTACTTAGCATGATTACCTCCAGTACCATCAACGTGCTGTCAAATTCCAGAAATTCATTTTCCTTATGGGAGAGTAATACTCCATTATGTGTATATGCCACATTTTCTTTATCCATTAATCCATTGAAGGGTGCCTTGGTGGGTTCCATAGCTAGCTTTTATAATTTGTGCTCCTATAAATATTGATGTGGCTGCATCACCATCATATACTGATATTAGATCCTTTGAATATATACCAAGGAGTGAGATAGCTGGTGGACCCATTCCTAGTTTTCTGAAGAATCTCTACACTGATTTCCAGAGTGGTTGCACTAATTTCCAGACCCAACAATAATGTATAAATGTACCCCTTCCCCACCCACATCCTCGTCAATATTTATAATTGTTCATATTCTTGAAAATTGCCATTCTGATTTGAGAGAGATGACATCTCAGAATAGTTTTAACTTGAATTTCTGTAATTTCTGGAGATATTGAACATTTTTCATGTATTTGTTGATTATTTCCATCTCTTCTTTTGAACAGCATCTGTTCAGTTATTTTGACCATTTATTGATTGGTTTAGTTGTGGGTTCTTGTAGTTTTTTAAAAGTTTTTAAAAAATTATTTATATATCCTGGATATTAATGTCCAATATCTGGGATAGATAAAAACTGTATTTTCAAATTGAATTGTACAAAATGAAGTGAAATGTGAAGTTTCAATAGATGCATATGATGTATAAAAATCAAATCAGGGATTTGGCACATCAGTCACTTCTCACATTTATCATTTCTTGGTGGTGAAACTTTAGAAATCCTCTTTTCTAACTCCTTTGAGAGATACAATACATTATTGATGATCACAGTATTGGGATCTCAGACCTCATTCTTCTAGGACTGGAGCAGGGGCTCAACATCTAATACACTTGCCTGGTGCATTCAAGGACCCAGTTTCAAAACCTAGCAGCACGTACACAATTGGGTGTTGGAGAAACAAAGGCAAGATGAAAAAAATAAATAAAATTGATTCTTCTCTCTGTCCTTGTCTCTGCTCTCTACTAAAAAAAAAAAAAAAAAAAAAAAAACTAAGTCCTCCATCCAAGTGTTACTTATACCTGTTGACCAATTTCTTCCCACTCCCCATGACCCACAAGATATTTTCTATCTGAAAAGAGTCACTCATAATAAATGTATAAATGTTCAACAATATTAGCAATATGGCACTAGACATCAAAGCTACACTAAGGGAAGTTCTAAATGGTGACAGTGGGATTGAGACTCCTGATCCCCTTCCTATAAACAGGTTGCTCTCAGGTAAGTGTAACCCTGACCATCACTGGAACTCATCCCCAGACATCTAGAGACAGCCAGACAGGCACAGAAATAGGGTAATAGGCATCTGGCTCTAGGTAAATTGAAAAGTCTCTTAAGCTTGGTTTGCAGACAGTGGCATATTGGCCACCAGGGCAAGGCCTTTCAGTGAGGAGGATGGCCGATTACAGAGCCAGTGAGTGAAAGCTTTTCATATAGAAAACCTCAAATTCAAAGTACCCCTCTAGTCTTATTCTGGGACCAGCTACAGGAGAATTGAAATAGCTCTCAAACTTTTGCAGGAATGCCAGAAGGGAGAGGCACCTGCAGCAGCCCTGGGTCAGCGGCCAGAGTGGCACCTTTCAGCGAGGAGGAGGACAGAATGCTGAGCTACCAGGCAAAAGCTTTTCATGCAGAAAACATCAAATTCAAATAAGCACCCCTCTGATTTTAATCTAATTTGCAGCAAGCCCTCAAAATCAACAGAATGGCTCAACGAATACCCTGCATCTCAGCAGCAGCCACTGGGCCTATGTGGAATAAAAAGAGACAGCTAAGACTTCCCCCATGACTGCCCTTGGGAGTGTGCTGGGACCCAGCGTGTCTCTGCAGCTTAGCACAAGCCTTGGTCTGTTCATGAGGTTATTATTAAAAAACAGGGGGTTGGAGGGAGGGAAAGAAGAAACTTTCGATCTGCTCACTGTTACAACCCTAATCCAGGTCTCAGAAACCACAGCCTGTGAACAGGGCTCCCAGGTTCAAAGACCCAGGAAATCAACTGACAAACTTTGGCTGTGACCAGCAGATGGATCTCTGCATCCATACTTGGCCCAGCTTACCCAGAACTGCAGGATTAAATCTTCTTTGAACTTTTTTTTTTGACCTTGACTTCATATTTGATTCCATGTTTCTTGTATCTCACCATAGATGTATCTATATAAGCCCCATTAGAACTGAATTATCAATGGTCATATGGACTTCAACAAACCTATTTTTACGTAATTATTTTTTCTATGTTTTTAATCTCTCTCTCTCTATATATATATAAATATACACACACACACATATATATATATAGTTTAATTTTTATTTTTAAATTTTTAAAAAATTTTTATAATCTGTTATTTTTTTCAAGCACCTCTCTACCTTAATATAACTCCTCTTCAATTCTGAACACTTTGTCAACTGTGAAGAACTGTTCTCCCAATCCCCACTCCTTGAGATTTATGCTTCTCACCACCACAATCTGTGCTTCTGCCTTTTAGTTTCCTCGTAGTAAGACCCTCTGTGACCTCCTTGTATCTCCACTTTCAATAATAAACCAACTCTACTCCTCTCTCTCTTTCTCCCCCTCTCTTTTTTCTTCTTTATTTTTTCCTTCTCCCTTTTCTTACAATCTTACATCATCTCTACTTCCTTTCTGATCTGGCTCATAATTTAGAATTTATTCCCTACCCTCCAATCACAATTGCTGTGCTCATAGTTGTCTATGTATTCACTTCCTACTAGCCTTATTTGGTTTACACAACATGTGTTGCCATCATCAATACTGGAAATCATTTCGGCTGTGATTGTCATTTTTAAAATTATTTTATTTGTTCAACTTAGTCTTACATATTGGAGGGAATTGTTGCTACATATTCATGCATATATGAATATTGGCATAGTGAGATGGTAAGTTAAGATCAATCCTAGACCAGGATCTACTCCTCTTCATCCATTCCATGAACTCATGATTCCTTTGTAATCCCACCATTCTATAGTTTGAAATGAACATACAAATGTATAATAATTCCTGACATTTCTGTTTTTCTGCCTGCCTGTGTAAAGTTAGGCATCTAATGAGAGTTGAGTATTCCCAGTTATATAGATAAGCCTCCCCATCCCCCTCTCCCCTTCTCCCCCGACCTTCATAGGTATGGTTCCCCCAGCTCATTGTAATTTCAGCCATGGTGTTTATTACTTAATCTCAGCTAACTATCATCCTGTCTTAGGCTTTACATTAGCTTCCACATATGAGAGAATACATTTAGGCCTTAAGTCTCCGTGTTTGGGATTTTTCACTCTGCATAATTTTGTCCTTCATCCATTGGCTGCAAATTGAATGATATCATTCTCTATAGTATCAGAGAAGAGCTCCAATGTGTGTGTGTATACACACACACACACACACACACACACACACAAGTTTTTGAATCCATTCATCCAGCAGGGGGCATCTGGGTTGGTTCTGTAGATTATCTACTGTAAGTTGAGCTGCTATGCTATAACATTGATATTGCTGTGTCTTTGTAGTATGCCAATTCTAACTCATTTGGGAAAATATGCAGGAGTGCAATAGCTGGGTTGTAAGGTAGTTCCATCCCCATTTTTTTTAAGAGAGAGAGAGAGAGAGAGAGAATCAATAATCAATTTTATTTAGTTTTTTTCATGTGACTTTTGTTGCTTTGAGACTTTGTTGTGTATGTGGTGCTGGTCTTTGAACTTGTGTATACCCACATGCCAGGCAAGTGCAGTAACCACTGAGCCACTGCTCCAGCACATCATCCCCAATTTTTTGAGGAGTCTCCACTCCACACTGCTTTCCAGAGTGGCTGTACAAGTTTGCAGTCCCACCATCTGTGTGTTAACATACCTTTTTCCCTGCAATCCCTCCACCATATGTTATTGTTCACATTCTTCATTTTTGCCATTCTGGAATGATGTGTAATCTCATTAGAGATTTGATTTGCATTTCTCTGGTTTCTAGTGATATAGAACATTTTCTCATAGATACATAGGCTTTCTGGACTTCCTCTGTTGAGATGTGATTGTCATTCTTGATATATATCATTTGCTTTCAAGGCACTTAACAGACCCAAGAGTTAAACGTAATTGTTGCTGGATATAAGTAAACCCCCACAATTCCTCTCCAAAGATGAAACTACCATCATAACGGTTAGAGACAGAGCAAAGTAGACAGCTTTAAGTGATTTGTTGAATGCATTGAATATTCATTTCATTATCAAGAAAGGCATTGCAAATTGTAAAATTCAATAAAAGTTCACAGGTAGGGGTGCCTGCTGGTGAGCTAAATATTGTCACAGAACCTCAACCCAAGTAAGGAAGAGAGGATTCCCCAACCCATTAAGAAGATCCCAAAGGGCTTCAACCAGAGAGGAATCTCAGGACATGCTTCTCCGACACCAACTTATTCTATACATTCATTGATAAACTGCAGAACCAAACAAACACCTCAATTGTATACAAGGAACACTTATGAAATAAGGAGAAATAGAATTTGCTTCTAGAAAAATTTCACCTCAAACTAACCATGGAGCCAATCCGTATGGAATGGTATGAAAAATCTAAAAAAAAACACTATAAATGATTTATTTGCTAAAACATTCAAGTGCATAAAAGTAGATCTAAAGGAGGAAATAAGAGAGCAAACATAGCAGATGAAAAACATCTTTAACAAAGAAATGGATATACTGAAAACAGAAGTCTCAGACTGAAATCCACAGTCAACCAAATCAAAGCCTCAATGAAAGAAGTGAATAACAGATCATTTTCTGTAAAAACAAAAGTAGAACCTCAGTGATTGAAGAGAGAACTTCCAATAATGAGGAAATATTGAGCAAGCTTGAACATGGAGATCACAGAAAAGAAAACCAAATCATGGATTACAAGTAGAATTTTCAAAGTGTCTGCGATGAAATCAGAAGAAACAGCCTGAGAGTAATTGGGATTTGGGAACAAATCAAAATATAAATGAATGGCTAAAGACCATTCTCAATTAAATAGTCAAAGAAAATATTTCCAGCATTAAAATAGAATCAGATATGTTCATCCAGGAAGCATCCAGGGCCCCCAAGAGGCCTAATCAAATGAGAAGTTTACCAAGACACATCATATTAAAAAGGTATAACAGAGAAATAAAGGAAAGAATATTAAAATCTGCAAGAGAGAAATACCAAATCATATTCAGAGGCAAACCAATGAGGATCATGTCTGACATCTCAGGTCAGACTCTAGAAGCAAGAAGGTCCTGGAAGGGGATATTTCAATGTTTGATGCACCACAACCTGCAGTCCAGAATACAATACACAGCAAAACTAAGCTTCAAAATCGCTGGAGAAATTAGAACATTTTTCAATAAGACCAAATGTGAAGCATTCATGAACGGAAAACCAGCATTAAAAGAATCCTGAAAGATAAATTCCAGATAGAAGAAAAATCAAACACTCCTCAAAACCCAAAAACAGAGGAAATTCAATAAAAGTGTTTACTTGCAAAGAACAAGAAAGCACAGCATTCATGAATAAAACACTAAGACTATGAGCCACAACCACATAACTATACTAACACTGAATGAGAATGATGTAGTGCACCAATCTACAGACGTAGATTATCAGTTAGGATCAAAAAACAAAATAAAAAAATACTGCTTATAGGAGTCCTGCCTTACAGCCAATGACATACACAGATTGAGAGTGAAAGGATGGGAAAAAAATCTATCAGGTGTATGGCCCAAGAAGGTAACCTGGAGTTGCAATACTTATATCACACAAAGTAGCTTTTCCAACGTAAATTAACTGCAAAAGTTAAAGAATGACACTATACATTGTAGTTCTACTTAGTTAGAAACAACAGTGTTTCAGACTTTGAATGTAAATGGATGACAATGGAAGAAATTATGCTGAGCAACGTTAGTCAAACTCAGAGAGTCAAGGGTTGAAGGATGTCCCTCATTTGTGGAGGCTAGAGCTAAACCTACACTTGGCTAAAAGGTAGTCAAACTCATGTATTAGACCGACCAAAGGCCTAGCAACACATGTAAGTGGGGAGAGGAGGGGAGAGGCAGGAAGATGGAAGAGAGAGGGAAGATAGGGAGGGATCTAGAGAGACAATCAACATTTTAGGAATGTAGCATACTCTTTACCCCCCACCCAAGAAATCAAATAATACTATGCAATCACTTAATTCTGGAAAATTCAAAATTATGTGCATATATATATAGATATATAAAGATATATATATATATATAAATATATATTTATATATCTTTTATGGGTATAAAATAGAAGAATCTAGATAGAGACTGGGGTGTTGGGCATGTGGGACTAAGTATGGTTTACACTGAAGTGCATATTATATTGTTACTTTATATACATTTAGGATTGTACAACAACTCAACTCCATATTTTAAAAAAATCATTGTGGGGCTGGAGCAGTGACTCAGTAGTTAGTGGACCTGGGTTCAAACCCTACCACCATATACACAACTAAGTGTTAGAAAAACAAACAAAAAAACAGATGAAAAAAATAACATTGATTCTCTCTTTAAAAAAAAAGAAAGAAAATCACCACAATAGGACCAAAGTACTCATGTGAGCAGTGAGGGAAGAATGGAACATACAAGGTAAAATCTTCTGTCAAAGTACGCCTACCAGGCCCACACTCAACCTTAAACCTGTGAGTGGTAGCTAATCATCGATTACAGAAGCGATAATAACAGGAACCACAGTGACCACCAAAGAGCTCTAAATCCTATTTTCATTAATATAGGGCATAGAAGGGACCATAGAACTATGTTTGGCATGAGGTGGGGCACTTTGCCGGGTTCCTTCCAAGGCCTTAGCTGTGCTGCGGTACCACACAGAGCTCAGGATCAGAACACTGTTGTCAAGTTGCTGGGTGTCCTCTGGACCTGAGTGGGCTCCATTTCCTCCTTGTCTCCTACCAAATCCTAACCATTTCCTCTTTGTCTCCTACCAAATCCTAACAGGAGCTTCGGGGTTCGTTCCCCTGGGGATTATATCATTTATGTTTTCTACACCTACTACAAACTCTGTGTCTTTGCAAATATCACACATGTTGCCTTAAAACATTTTCTGGTGACAAATCAGGAGCACAGATCAAGTTACATCCCCTGAGGCCTGACTAGCAGGCTACAGGCAAGGATCAGAGCCCAGATGCTCTTCCTGGACCTGGGTACCCAAGTGACAGGCAGTGTTTATAGAAGCAATGATTATATGGTCTTTAAAGGTTGGTTCATCTATCTCACCCCACTCACAAGCAATGTAGATTATTGTTCTGAGTCCCAGAGAGGTCTCCACCTGGATCACTAAACAGGGAGAAGCAGTCTACAAATTAGCGGATGTGGGCAGCATCAAACAATGACCAGGGAAGTACAATGCCCAGGCATAACTGGAGCCAGTGGCACAGGAACCAGAGAAATGTTGGCCATATCCAGTGTCCTACGGGGACACTAGTAAGAAAGCCCCAAGCTATAAGAATGTGCTGTTCCTTATGGGGAGCTGCCTGGGTTCTTTGTACAGTGTGTGTTGTGGGACAGCTGATGGGTGCGAGTTAGGCAGATTGGGAAGCTTGTGGAACAGCTTTGAGTCCTAGCAGTGAGCTGCTCTTTTCTGTGCCATGTCATCGATTTCTTGTCCTCAACCCAAACAAATTCTTCGCAGCAAGCTCTCTGTGTTTGTCCTCTGAAGTTCACAATATGTCTTAATCAGGACTCACTGGGCCTCAAGGAGAAAATCTGAAATTAAATCCCTTTCAAAAATATCTTGGATAAACACTGGTTAGGACACAATATGGTAAGAAAGCTCACAAGAGGCTGCAGATGCCTATTCCTATCTCTCCTGCCTCCAACCTCTCTTTCACTGAGAGTGGATTCACTCTCAATGACTTCTCCCACGTGGTGGCAGCACAATCACCATCAGCTTCCAGGTACAGGTTCTAATGTCTAGAGAAACTATGCTCCCCTCTTCCAAGTACAGGTATTTTCCAGGACTGACCTGCTCCTAAATCTGCCATAGCCCTGGGCTGCAGTGGCACTGACAGCTGTCAGGAGTGGGAGAAAGGGCTGTTAGCAAGGACGTGATATGCAGGGAGAAGAGCAGGGTGCTCCTCACTGTGACACATTCTTCCCCCTCACCAAGTCCCACACTTGGTGGAGCTGTGTTGGGATGAAGGGTTGGTTTCCAGAAGCACTAAAGACACCTTTATGACTCAGCCCCACCTGGCAACAGGCACCCTCTTTGTCCCTCTGCTGTGGAGAACCTGACTGTGTCTGTGAAGTGCAGCTTCCAAGAAGCACCTGGAAATGAAGAGCAGAAGCAGTCAGCCAGCAGTCTGAAGTCCACATGGCTGCCCCGGGGGGCTGAGGTGCAGGGCCAGAGGGAGCAGGCAGTTCTGAGCAAGGCGGGCAGAGCAACACCTCCTAGGTCCCAGACTCTGGGCTAGGATGGCCACAGCACCCCCTGCTGCCTGTGTCCAACGCTGCCACCCCAGCTCACAGAGGACTGTGCTCTTCCTTGATGTCCTCCTCTTCTCCTACAAGATGTCAGGCTCCTGAATAAATCTTGTGCCTCTGAAGTGCTAGTCCACATCTTGGTGGGTTGGGTGTGTATACCTCTCACTTACCTTAGGACTTTCCTTCCCTCCCACAAAACGCAGTTACTCTTGGACAGCTTACTCTGGGTCCTCCACACACCCCTCAAAATGTGACCACAAAGCCTTATGAGTTGTTCAGTGTGAGCCCCAGACTCCTTATCCTGACTCCAAGTCCAGTGCATCCATAAGGACCTCAGGACAAGACTGGAAATGAGGTATGTGTGGTTAGCTCACAAGTCTCCTGTAGGTATGGACCCTCATAGAATGATCAAGTCCTGGAAAGTGAGAGATCACTGTGTGCAAAAAAAGGGACAGAGTATCATGTGGGACTTTTCTCCATCTTGTAAATCTTTACTGGGCTCAGACACCACAGTGTCCACCAGAACTAACCAATTCCCAGAATCCCCAGAGAGTGACGGTTTCCTACCCCTATATACTCTACTGGGACAATGAAATGAGTTTAGCTCCAAACTAGTGATCTGCTTGTCTGAGATGATTACTACAGGGCTCCACAGACCAACCACAGCAGGGGAACCACACCAGTGTCCCATGGAGAATAGAGCAAGGTTGTGGATGTGACACAGACAGGGACCAGGCTTGCCCTGTGTGGATAGTGAAGGTCCACCATGGGGACTCCAGATGGAAGGTCAGGCACATTCTGTGGTTTTTGCAACTGCCACTGACGAGAAGTTTGTGGTCCTTCATTTAACCTCTACATCAGTCCTAAGCAGTGGGGGTGGCTATTCCATGCTCCACGTCAGGGCTGTGTCCTCATCCCAGAGCTCATCTTGCTCCTTCTAACAACTATCTTCTAAAATTTCAATTTTAACAGTGTATTCTATCCCAATTTCCATATTTCAAATTCCACCTGTTTTCACTAGCTTTTCTCCACTCCACCTCTTTTCTTTATTCTTCTTTATCAAGTTCAAACCATTTAACATCAAATGCATTCTATTTATTTAAACAAGAATGTAAGCTCCATGATTTTCTCAATTTTCTTCTAATTTTAAAATAAGTGTATTCCAGATATTAAGTGACGAGGAAATAGATCTGATTAATTTAATTGTTGTATCCAATTTCACATTGTGATGCAAAAATACATCATTACCACTCAGGTGCATTGAAGAAAACTGAAAAACATAAATCCACAACACTCCATTTATCCATATAGTGTGACATTTGACCTTTAACAAACAAATAAAACCACTTGAAACTACACAAGAAAATGTATTAGGCAAAGTGTGAATTCATAAATCTTTAGAACATTAAACAATGTTGAAATAATAATGGCACAGAGTGGTATATAAAAAACTCATGTGATTCTCATCTGGAAATGGAACACACAAGGGAGCTTGGGTAGATCTGTAGAAGGTAGGGCAGAATGTGGGGCAGAGGTGAATGTTAAGGAAAACTGACCTGTATGGTCAGCATCTCCCTCCACTCTATTCAATGAAGAGATTCTTCAAGAGAAGGTAAAGTAGAGTTTGCAGCATATATGCCTAGAAGCCCCTGCCAATCAAGGGCAAAGGGGCAGTGGAGGAATGGGAAATCCCTGTCTGCTCTGTGGATGCAGGGCACAGGAGCA
>PVKS010046959.1:0-13108 GCA_004027875.1 Aplodontia rufa | reverse complement strand
TGTGTAACAACCCAAACATTCAAAGCAAATAGTTTAACTTATTTGATAGGCATATAAGCATTTCAAAAGCATAATGAAATCCAATTTTGTAGTGCATAATGTAGATAAGAGTGAGATCTAACATTATGCACACAGTTTCTAAATAAAAGCTCCCTGTAGGACCATTATACATAAACATGGGTAAGGTAAGTGTAGACTACTTCTGTGGAACCTTTTTAAAATTGTTGAGTCTGAAACACATTTTTCAGGTCGGCACCAAGTTATCCTAAAATTTTTCACGTTGGTTATTTTGACATTTCTTTCATCAGATTCTCTACTCACATCAACAACACATGTGATTTGCCAGGAAAAAAAATATCCCCCCAAACCAAAATACCATTTCAGATCCGGTACACTTAAATATATCACTCTCATTGGAAGTGCTATCAGCATAGTCTTTGCAACTAGCCCAAAGCATATATTTAAGAAGTTCTTATAAATTGTTTGTGATGTTCATTATGTTTAATTCTTATGCCAAACTGTTTTCTGATGAAGACAGCATTGTGCTTTATGCGAGAATGGAAACCTCAAAATAATCACCATAAAGCTTCTAAGACTTATGGGAGAATAAACTAGGATGGTCCACAGATATAAGATGAAATCCACAACGTTGGAATTATAAATGTTTAGAGCGGCCCAGACTAGAAGACAAGCCCAAACCACCATTAGAAGAGTGAAATACGATATGGTCCAAGATGTATCCTTAAAGTTTTGTCTCAACCCTCAGTTTGAATGGTGAGGATTGATCTTCAGTTCAGTCCAGCCAGCAGAAATTGACTGTGCAATTTTCCGTTGTATTTATTGTACAGACTATGTACATTCTAGAAGGTTCCTTTAGTGCTACACTGTTGTACTTTTTGTCCCAGCAATTTGAGGGCGTGCAAATTCCACGAAGTCATCAATGAGAACAGGCCATGCTCCTGGAATAAGACAAAATATATGGGAGAAAGGGAAAAAGAAAAACAAAGTTAAGGCTAATATTTTAATAGATACCACTATGTTTTTTTTAAAAATACCTCCCTCATAAGTTAAAGTATATCATTCCAATCTATTCTCAATGATAAGCCTTCCAAAACTCAAGCTTTATAGTTTTTACCCCAAACATTCCTTGTATTCTCTCTAATCTATTATTATAATGGTTATTATTAGTATGGTTGCTCCCTGAGTGATAAAAATAATTCTTTTGGCAATCAATCAATACTGCAGTATTATGGATTCCTGAAGGCCACTGAAGTCTGGCAACAGAATTATCAAAACTGGCAGCCTAAGGGACGGACATTATGTGATGACATGCTGCCAGTGCTGCAAGCACAGCAGGAAGAAATAAGTTTCCAGGTATTTTGTGGCACTCTTAAAAAGGAAATTAATATCAAATGTTAAAACCTATTTCATGATAAATAACCAAGATTTCAAATTACACACATGAACATCTTTACACATTCATACACCAATCTTCAAGTTTTGCCTAAAACCTAACAGAAAGCAAAATTATCAGGCATAGGTAAGATTAAATATAGTAAAGACAATACATGACAATGAAAACGGAGAGAAGAAAACAAATCATCGGTGGTTAACTTAAATAGTTCCAGGACACTTATAAAGAGGTGAAGACAATAGATTTGGTCAAATACTATATTTAACAATCTCAAAAATTATCCTAATTTTCAAGGGAGAGTAGGTATTTGTAAATAAATTAATTTAAACCATTGCTGAATATTTACTGAATGCCAATAGTACTAAAGTAGTCAGCTGAAGTACATTTCAAATTAGACAAAAATCAGTGAACTTAAGACTGGCTGAAATTTAAAGAAACCAAAGGATACAGATTGGTAAAGAGAATGAAAGCATTTCATATATTCAGAATACCAAATAGGAACTAGGGACATAGCTCAGCAGTGGTAGTCTCGGATAATGCCCAGGCCTTTCAATGGTCATGAAGCAGAAACAAGTGAAGACACATGGTAAAGAACTACATCTATCATGTGGCAGGATGAGCCAAAACAAAACAAACAAACAAACAACAACAACAAAAAAAAAACCAGCTCAGAAGAGGAAGAAAATACAACAGCATCTAGATAGGAAGTTCAATAGTATAGGACTAAAACACAACTGGAGTCTGGGTGCAGTGGTGCATTCCTATAATCCCATAGACTCAGGAGGCTGAGACAGGAAGACAGCAAGTTCAAAGCCAATCTCAGCAATTTAGCAAGACCCTAATTAACTTAGTGAGATCCTCTCTCAAAATAAAAAACAAAAATGGGATAGATATGTGTCTCAGTGGTTAAGCATTCCTGAGTTCAATCCCCAGTACCAAACAAAAAAAGAAAAGAGAGAGAGAGATTAGAAACTGGGCATGCCTGAAATCCCAGTGACTAAGGGAGGCTGAGAGAGGAGGATTCCAAAGTCAAGGCCAGCAGACACAACTTAGTGAGACCCTATTTCAAAATGGCAGTTATATATCAGTGGCAGAATGCCTCTGGGCTCAATCCCCAGTATCATCCAAAAAAAAAGAAAGAAAGAAAAATATATATTGCAGATTAAAAAACCGTAGTGCAAAAATTTTTATTACCTTCTTCATCGTAATTGGACATGTCATCTGCAATCATCGTACTGAAGTCTAAAAGAAGATTCCAGGTATCTTTCGGTATTGATCGTTTATGATGTTCCTATTGAAAAACAAAAACAAACAGCTCCCTATAAAGAATTTGGAAAAAAGTAGTCCAGATTATGCTAAATACAACAATGTAAAACAACTGCACAATGAAATTCTGGTAATCAAATTTCTCATTTTATGTCCATTATATGCTCTGAGAGTAGTAAGTCATGCTTTAAAATATGTAATCTATTTTTTAAGCATAGCATAATGTTTGAGAAAACAAACTACAGAAAAAGTGAACTTACCAACAAAAATTTATTCCATAAGTCTAAGAATTTAAATCTTCCATTAAGCACTAAGTTCCAGTAGGCAATGGCCATTTCTAGATCTGTAATATTAAAAATAAATTATGTACTTCCATGCTATAAAAATATTTGTCCCTGCAAAAGAACAGGTAAGACTAAAGAAAGTCACTTAAAAAAAAAAAAAAAGAGCTTATATTCTGAATACTTATGTGTTAAAAATTTCGTATAGTGATGAGTAATGAAGTCCGTAGTTTGTATCCTGCCTCCTCAAAATGAATAATCCCTTTCAGGGCCCCTTCAGGATAAATATGATAACAACACTTTACAACTTACCTCACAGAGTTATTCTAAAGTTTAAATCAGATAATGTAGAGTTCAGCCCTTGACTAGCTCCTAAGTAGTCAAATGTTAATGTACTCTAGATTGTCTCAATATTGGCACAGTGAACATTTTGGGCAAGATAGTTCCTTGTTGTAGGGTTACCTTGTGCAATATAGGAGACTCAGCAGAATCCCTGGCCTCTACTCACTCGATGCCAGTAGTAATTTCACTCCATACCCAGTGGCAACAACCAAAATGTCTCCAGATACTGACAAAATTTCCCTAGAGAGCAAATCTGCCCCCCGCTGAGAATCACTGATACACACCTATAGGATGGAATAAAAAGGGCTGCTACTCACAATCATGAAAGTCTTACACTAATTGGTCCTCATGACAGAGACCTTTAAGAATATTGAGTTAAGCCTCATGTGGGTGGCACACACCTGTAATCCCAACACCTCAGGAGGGTGAGGCAGAAGGATCACAAGTTTGAAACCAGCCTCAGCAACTAAATAAATTCTAAGCAACTCAGCAAGACCTTGTATCAAAATAAAAAATAAAAAGGGCTGGGGATGTGGCTCAGGGTTAAGATACCCTGGGTTCAATCCCTGATACCAAAAAAAAAAAAAAAAGCTGATATCATCACAATACCTGATATTAAGACAGTACAGAGAGGGGGCTGGAGCAGTGGCTCAGTGGTTACAGCGCTTGCCTGGCATGCAAGAGTACACAAGTTCAAACCCCAGTACTATGTACACAACAAATGAAAAACTAAATAAAATTATTCTCTCTCTCATTGTCCCTTCTCTGTAAAAAAATAAAATAAAAATAAGAAAAAAAAAGACACTACTAAGTTATAGTAACCAAAACCATGATGGTATTGGTTAAAACAGACACATAGATCATTGGACAGAAAAGACATCCAGGAAAAAAATACATACATTTACAGTCAACTGGCAACAAAATCTACAATGGAGAAAGGGCAGCCTCTTCAACACATGGTGCTAGAAAAACTAGTTATCCATACCCAGAAGACTGATCCATTTGTCACCAGATATACAAAAATCAACTCAAGGGGCTGGAGTGGTGGCTCAGTGGTTACAGCACTTACCTGGCATGCATAGAACCCCAGAACCATGTACACAATAATCAAGTGTCACAGCAACAAAAGCCACACAAAAAACTAAATTCTCTGTGTCCTTTTCTCTTAAAAAAAAAAAAAAACTCAAATTGGATGAAAAACCTAAACAGAAGCGTTGAATGATGAAATTACTAGACAGAAGCAGCACCTCAAAGCATCAATTTATAGGTAATGATTCATTTCTGGATTATAACCCCAAATTAAAAAACAGACAAATGAATTTTGCCAAACTAAGAAGCTTCTACATAGAAAAAACAGACTAAGGAGACAACCCACAAAATGGGAGAAAATATTTACAAACTGTTCATGTGACAAATGACTACGTCCACAATATATTAAGAACTCAAAAAACTCAGCAACAGAAAAATACAAATTAAAAAACAGGTAAATGATCTCAACAAATCTCTCTCAAAAAAAGAAATACAAATAGCCACGAAATAGGCCATCAAGGAATACAAATCAAAATCACAATGAATTTATATGCTACTCCAGTTAGAATAGCTACTATTAAAAATAAAAAAGTCACAAGTGCTGCCAGGAATGGGAATAAAGGGGAACTGCATTTTTAAACTGTTTGTGGGAATGTAATGTAATCCAGTGCAGATTTGAATACTATAGAGGTTTCTCTAAAAATCAAAAACAGATCTATCATAGATCCAGATATTCCCACTTCTACGTATATATCCAAAGGAAATGGAAAAAGCATATCAAAGAGACACCTACTCCCCATGTTTATTGTAGCACTATTCAAAACAGCCAAGATACAGAATTAACTGTATTCTGGATGAATACAGAAAGTGTGGTGTGTATACACAATGGAATATTACTTGGGTATAAAAAAAGAATGAAGTCCTGCCATTTGCAGCCAAAAAATGGATGAAGCTGAAAGATACTATGTTAAGGGAAATAAGCTAGACATAGACAAATATTGCATGTTCTCTGTACCATACGGACACCAATCTGAATGTACAATCATGATTACAAGTGGAGGAATAGGTGGAGATTGAATCAAGGTACCAAAACACAGAAGGGATAAATTCCAGTATTCCACAGCCCAATAAGGCAACTATAGTCCACACTGACCTATTATATATTTTATGAAGATCTAGAAGAAAGGAATTCAAAGCTTTCAAATATAAAAAAAATAGGCAGATGGAAATATTATCCTTATTTGACCAGCATATACCATATGCATGTGCTGAAATATCACACTGCATCTCATTAAGTATGAACAATTATTTCACGTTAACTGAACACTTTTTAAAGTTAAAATATCCTGAAACTTACCCAAGTGGTATCACTTGTTATAATTTGAATCTAGAATATCCCTCAAAGACATGTATTGAAGATTTGATCCCCAAAGCAACAAGGTTCAGAAGTAAAGTTTTTGGGAAATGATTGGATCTTAAGGACTGTGACCTTATCAGCAGATTAATCCACTGATAGCTAAATGGACTACTGGGAAGTGGTGGGAACTGTAAACAGGTCAGGAATGGTTAGAAAAAGCAGGTCACCAGGGCATACCCCTTGGGATCTTATATCATGTCCTCGTGTGCCCCAGCCCCTTTCCTGGCTGCCGTGAATCGAGCACTTTTCTCTGCCATGACGTTTTGCCTAGGAGGTGGATGCTAATGGACTGAATGAAACCTGTGAGCCAAAACAAATCTTTACCTCTCCAAGTTGTTCTTGTCAGATATAACCATTTTCTCTGTGGGGTCATTCCTATGACTATAACCTGATCACATGGTTCAGAAATCTACGGAAAAGGTTTGCAGGAAGATTTTGGAAGAGTCTGAAAATGCAGGCTAGAGAAGCCTTAGGATGTTGTAAAGAGAGCTTAAGGGTGGTTCTGGTGTGATATCAGAAGACAAAAATGCCAAAACATATATAAGCAGTAAACACTGTTCACAATGCTTCAAATGGGACTAAGGATTATATTGGGAATTGGACTAGAAGCTAGGTGTGTTACATTCAGCCAAAGAACCTGGATACATTTTGTCCACGTCCTGACACCTGGTGTAAGGTCAAATTTGAGGGTAACAAATTAATCTAGCAGAGCTAATTTCAAGGCAGCTCAGCATTCAGGTGGTGGCACAGATAATACTGTGGCAAGTTCACTGTCAGAAATCAGCAAGAAAAAGAAGAGCAGAAAGATGAGAAAAGTTGACAATTTGGCCAGAAAAGTGTTTGTAAATTAGGGCCAAAGAAGATGTGTGCTGAAGAGTACCATTAAAAAATATAGATATTCTGGGGTTGGAGCAGTGGCTCAGCGGTTACGGCACTAGCCTGGCATGCATGAGGAAGCTGGTTCAAACCACGTACACAACAAAGTGTTGGAGTAACAAAAGTCACATGAAAAACTAAATAAAATTGATTCTCTCTCTTTAAAAAAAATTTATATATACAAATAAATATATATATTCTACGCACAGATAACAGCAATGATGGTTTGAGGGCATCTCAACACCCCACCCAAGCTGAAGAATGCAGAAGTGAACGTTCCTGTGAAAGATACTGCTTCCAGGGCTGAAGGGTTCAGCGGCTGATGTGCTTGCCTGGCATGTGCAAGGACCCGGGTTCAAAACCCAGCACCATGTACACAACTAAGTGTTGGAACAACAGAGGCCATGTGAAAAACTAAATAAAGTTGTTTCTCTCTTTCTCTCTTGATGTCCCCTCTCTCTCTTTAAAAAAAAAAAAAAAAAAAACAAGAACCAGATGAAAAACAGATTCTCACTTTCTCTCAAAAAAAAAAAAAAAATCCCTTTCCTTTATTCCCTTTTCCATGGCACCCATTTCATATATGCTCTCTCATATATACTCCTTCTATATAATCCTCATAATGAGAGAGATAAGAGAGATAGAGAGGGGGAGAGAGAAACTCATAGAGACAGAGCGCAAGCACACAGGTACAGGGTTCTGGGTTCAATCTCCAACATCGAACTCCCATCTTTTTCTTTAAATCTCCCATCTTAACTGGACCTTAACCTCTGCAAGGACAGGGGCTATACTTCCCCAAACTGGCAAACTACAACAAAAAACAGGTATTGAAAAACTGCTGAATAGGACTGAAGCAGAGGCTCAGTGGTTATGGCGCTTGCCTGGCATGCAAGAAGACGCAAGTACAACACACATACAATGAAGTGTCAGAGCAATGAAAGCCACGTGAAAAACTAAATGAAGTTGATTCTCTCTCACTGTCCATTTCTGTGTAGAAAAAAGAAAAACTGCTAAATGAACAAACATCCTATGGTTTCACAAACACTTTTTTTTTTTACCTTAAATCTATTATCATTTTCCCTCAAAATCAAAGGAAAAGGTGCTTCTTCTTTCTTCTATTCAAGAAGTCTTTCATCTCTCTACTCCTAACCTGTTAGCACCCTCACTCCTTAAGGTTTCCTGCACATTAGTTAGCTGTCCTCTCTCTCCATCTTCGACCTTACTTTTTCCTTCTGACTTTTCTCACTCCGCATAGAAACATGCTCAGGTATTACCTTTTTAAAATCTTTCTTTGGTCTCTTATCCCCTTTACTAGCTACCCTCTTACTCCTTTCCCTTCATAGATACCCTGAAATATTACATGTAGGGTCCTATGTTTGTAACTAATTAATTCCTAAAACCACATCTGAAAGTCAAAATCAGACCCGCTAGGTTTAAGAATACTAAAAAATATGAAACCAATTCCTAATAACACATCCTTTTAAGTTTTTGCAATCTTTAAAGTTCTATACTCAATATTCCTTATAGATTGTTTAATTCTGTCCTTTACTAACTCAACACATTTGGCACAAGTGGAGTAAATATTCAAACGAAACTAAGATTTGCTATTAGCAGGCCTAGTCACTTCACTTCAAATTCATTAATTTTATGAGAACTAGGACTAATGTTGATAGTTTTTTCCTTTTCAAATAATTTTTATAAAACAAGGAAAACAGCAAATTACATATCTACAACCACAAATTATCTATAAATGCCCATTAGTCAACTAATAAACTGAAGTGAGAATCTGAAGAGTTAAGAACACACGCACAGGGTATGAGAGCGCAGGTTATAAAAGCAGAGAACATCCTGTGGTCTACTTCCATTTGTCCCACTGCTTCACCTCCCACACACTCTTTAATCCTATTAACTAGCGTCTACCTCTGTCACCTTCCCTATTGAAATTCAGTCATCAAGACTATCCTGGTTGCCAAATTAAGTATTTTTATGTCTTAATTTACTTGTGTCTCTGCAAATATAATGTAACTGAGCACATCTTCGGGATAGAATTGTCACTTTCTTCAGCTTCGATCACAGTACTCTATTTTCCTCTGTTCTTTATGGCCTCATTCTCTTTTACTGGCTTCTTTCTCCATTCCCCTATTAATGCTGGTATTCTTTAAAGGTGTGTGTTAAGAACAACCACTTCTACTTCCCTCAGCAGATTTTCAAATCTATATCTTTTGTCATGATCACTTCTAATGATGCACTAAATTAGAAAAAACTCTGTATTCTATAAGTCTCATACAGTAATCTACCCAAAGTCATCTTTAACTGGATACCAACAAACTCAGTGGGGCTCAAAACTCATTGTCTTATATCCTCGGAACTACTATTCCTTTCATCTCAACCATACCGCTATACCTCACAGTATTTCTCAATGAAAGACATTTCTCATAATGAAGAAATGTCTTATGCATTGTAGGTCATTTAGTACCCCTATAATGCCAGTACAAACCTTCGATCATTGTGACTACCAAACAACAACCCTACATGTTTCCAAATATTCCCCGTATGTGTTGAGATTCCCTGGGATAGACTCCCTTCCATCCTCATCACACACATCCAACAGAAGCTCTCTCATTTTGTCTTTTTCTTTCTTTTCTTTTTTTTTTTTTTAAGGTGGGAAGGAGAGGGAGTGAAAGAAAAGAGAACCAATTTTATATGGTTTTTTAATCTGACCTTTGTTTCTCTGACACTTAGTTGTATACGTGGTGCTGGGGTTTGAACACGGGACCTTGTGCGTCCCAGGCAAGCACCGCAATGGCTGAGTCATGACTCCAGTCATCATTTTGTCTTTTTTTAAAAGAGTGAGGGACAGTGAGAGAGACAGAAAGAAAGAGAGAATCAATTTTATTTAGTTTTTCATGTGGTTTTTGTTGCTCCATGTGTTTGTGGTGCTGGGGTTTGAACTCAGGTCCTCGTGCATGCCAAGCAAGCACCGCAACTGCTGAGCCACGGCTCCAGTCGCCCTCGTTTTGTCTTTTAAGTACATTTTAAATCTATTTCTTATGCCCAACGGATGGCCTATGTTACGGTACACTTCTCTTATAGCCAACTCCTTGAAACAGCTCCATAACCAGTATCTCTTCTTCAAATCCTGCTTCTATTCCATTTAAAAGGACCACAGCACTTAGATATGGTTTTGTTTTGGTACCAGGGATTGAACCCAAGGGTGTTCAGCCACTGAGCCATATCCTCAGCCCATTTTCTCTCTTTTTTTTTCTTTTTTTTTTTTACTTTTGGCCTTGAAACGTGCATCTATCAAGGCTCAAAATATCTTTCGGGGGGTGAAGCAGTGGCTCAGCGAACACCTAGGTTGGAACCTCAGCAGCATGTACACAGTGAAGTTTCAGAGAAACAAAGGCCACATGAAAAACTAAATAAAGTTGATTCTGTCTTTCTCTCTCACTGTCCCTCTCTCTCTTAAAAAAAAAAAAAAATCTTTTGAAGACATCACAAACTCCACTGGGTAAGAATTAAGATGCTGTTGCCTCCAGTTTCTCAGAGTGAACAGTCAATAAATGTTTTTGAGTTAAGTCTCAAAGAGTAAGAAATTATAACTGAGCTGATATACATAAGATTAAACTGCACAAGGATGTTAACTGCCACAACTATAGGGAAAAGAATGCTATTTAGAAGTCTCCTGAGTGACAAAGAGAACAGCCTCACTAGACAAGAGATGGTTTAACAGTAGTTTGGAGCATGAATTGTATTCTTGAAAACCCCAAATCATCCTCTAGTTATGTGACCTTGGGCAACCAAGCTGAGCTCTCTGTGATTCAATTTAACATAAAGCTAACAGTAACCTACCCTCATTGGTTGCTGTAAAAACTAACTTAATACACATTTACCAGAGTACCGGATAAATGACTCCTATTACTTTTATTTTTAACCATTTTTTAAAATTTTACAGATTCTGAAGATTGAGAAAGAGAGCAAATTCAATGACAAATTCTAATAACAGTATTTTCTAAAATTGAGATGCTTGCAGAATGAATGAATCCTTAAGCTCTTAAAGTAATTTAAAATGCAAACAGATACTCCCAGTCATTATTTTTTCCAAAGTCATTCTTTCAAACAAAAATCAATAATGGCTACATGGGATTTAATAAAAAATGATTAAGTTTGAGAGGCTAGAGCAGTGGCTCAGCGGTTATGGTGCATGCCTTGCATGCGCGATGACCTAGGATCAAATCCAGCATCAGATACACAACAAAGTGTCAGAGCAAGAAAAGCCACATGAACAACTAAACTAAACCGACTCTCTCTCTGTCTCACTGCCCCTTTTTTTTTTTTTTTTTTTTTTATGAGGGGACAGAGAGAGAGAAAGAGAGAAGCAATCTTTATTTAGTTTTTCAGGTAGCTTTTATTTCTCAGACACTTTGTTGTGTACGTGGTACTGGGGTTTGAACTTGCATCCTCTCGCATGCCACGCAAGTGCTATAACCACTGAGCCACCGATCCAGCCCCTATCCCTCTCTCTTAAAAAAAAACCTGAGGGCTGGAGGGAGTGGTCGCTCAGCAATGAGCGCGCTTACCTGGCAAGTCCAGGACCTAGGTTCAAACCCCAACACCACATACACAACAAAGTATATGTGATGAAAATAACTAAAAATTGATTATTTCTCTATCCCTGTCTCTTTAAAAAAAAATCAGCTGAGTGCAGGACGAAGACTGTTCCCTTAAGGGGAACCAACTCACTAGGGTGGACGGAATAATGATTAAAAATCTTATTCACAATGCTGCATTTTTTTTTTTTTTGCAGAAATACCTGCAGTGGCTCAGTGGTTTCAGCACTTGCCTTGCATGTGCACTATCCCACTCTCTCTTAAAACAAACAAACAAACAAATATACTATAAAATTACTTCCATACAATCAAGTAAAAAAAAATTTTTTTCTTTTTTGACTCAGGGTCTCACTACATTGACTAGGCTGGCCTAGAATTTCTTGGTTCCAGTAATCCTCCTGCCTCAGTCTCCTGAGTGATGAGACTACAGACATGCACCACTGCACCTAGCTTTACAGTAAATGTTTAACAAATAATGTTAAAAATCTCTTAAATCAACTGCACAGCTGTAAGATTAGCTAAACCACAGTTCCCAAAAACTGACCTACAGACTTCATTTAGTCTAACAAAAGTTCAGCATGGTCCTTAAAATGACATGGCTACTGAAGAAAATATATTATCTGAACAGCCTCACAAATAATACACCAATAGTGCCCAGGTATGTTCAACAGCCACTTCTAGAATATCATGTTCAGCTTTAAGAGCTCTATTTTTCAGAGAAACCAACAAATTGGAAATGTGTTGTGAGGGCAGTAACAGGAATTAAAAACACATTCTCAAATGAACAGTTACATTGAAATGCTGATCTGGGGGAAAAAAGGCAAGGCTAAGTGATAGTGATCTTTAAATGATTAGACTTCCTCTATGCTGCACCAGAGAACAAGTAGGAGCAATGGTAGAAGCTATGAAGACAAAGATTTCAGCTTAATAAAAACTGTGTAATCACAAGAAAAGTATTCTGTGATAGGAATAAACAACTTCCCAAAATAATGTGCATCCAGTCCCTGTATATTCAAAAGGAGAAACTAGATGCTACTTTGGATAGGTTAGCTTTAATAGAGGACTTTAAAAATCCCTTTCAGGGGCTGGAGCGGTGGCTCAGCAGTTTCGGCGCTTACCTGGCAAGCACGAGGACCCGGGTTCAAACCCCAGCACTACGTACACAACTGAGTGTTGGAGCAACTAGGGCCATGTGAAAAACTAAATAAAGTTGTTTCTCTCTTTAAAAAAAAAAAATCCCTTTCAAATTTAAGATACAAGGGGCTGAGTGGCTCAGCAATTAAGGCATTCACCTGGCATGTGTTTAAACCCTAGCACCACGTACACAACAAAGTGTTGGAGCAACAAAAGCCAAACGAAAAACTACATAAAACTGATTCTCTTGGGCTGGAGCGGTGTCTCAGTGGTTACGGAGCTTGCCTGGCAAGCTCGAGGACACAAATTCAAACCCCAGCACTACATACACAATTAAGTGTCTGAGGAATGAAAGTCACATGAAAAACTAAATAAAGATTGCTTCTTTCTTTTTTTCCTCTAAAAAAAATTAAAAAACTGGTCCTCTCAAAAAAAATTAAGATACAAATGACTATCAGAAATGACAGGTGACTGAAGCAGATGGTGGTAGACAAAGCATCTCATCCTCATGTCACAAGAAATAAGCTTGGGGCTGGAGCGATTGCTCAGTGGTTTCAGCGCTTGCCTGGCAAGCACAAGGACCCGGGTTCAAACCCCAGCACTAAGTACACAACTGAGTGTTGGAGCAACTAAGGCCATGTGAAAAACTAAATGAAGTTGTTTCTCTCTTTCTCTGTCTCTCTCACTGTCCCTCTTTAAAAAAAAAAAAAAAAAAAAAAGAAAGAAATAAGCTTATAGGGAT
>PVKS010046958.1:0-13048 GCA_004027875.1 Aplodontia rufa | reverse complement strand
ATAAATGGGCTAAGGAGCTAAGTAGAAATTTCTCAATGGAGGAAGTCCAAAAAGCCTATGAATATATGAAAAAATGCTCTATATCACTAGCAATCAGAGAAATGCAAATAAAAACTTCATTGAGATTCCACCTCACTCCTGTCAGAGTGGCAAACTGAAGAAGATGAACAATGATAGATGATGGAGGAGTTGTGGGAAGAGAAGAAAGAACACTTTTACATAGTTGGTGGGACTGCAAGCTTGTACAGTTACTCTGCAAAGCATGTGGAGACTCCTCAAAACACAAGGGCTGGAACCACTTTATCATCTATGCCACTCCTGAGTATTTTACCAAAAGAGCTAGAACTGGCATACTACATAGATACAGCTTCATCAATGTTTATAGCATCTCAATTTATTATAGCTAAACCATGGAACCAATCAGATGACCCTCACTGGACGAGTGGATTCAAAAACTGTGGTACATTTATACAATGCAGTTCTACTCCTCTATTAAAATGATATCATGGCATTTGCAGCCAAATGGATGGAGAGTGAATTATGCTGAGTGAAATATCCTAAACTCATAGACACAAGGGCCAAATGCTTTCTCTCATTTGTAGAAGCTAGAATACAATCAGAAACAGACTAATTGTTGGCTAAGCTAATAATGAACTCAACATGGGTGAATTTTTACATGAGCAGGGGGAATATGGCTGTGACATGGTTATGTCATTGCTATGAAGATAGGGGATGAAGGGAGGGTAGCTGGGAGTGGGAGAAGGAATAGAAGGGATATCAAGGCACCTGTACGGAGGTAGTATTGGGATATCAACCCAGTGGGAACCTCTGACTTCCATGACAAGTCCAACTAATATGGTGGCAAAGTAGGTGTAAACTTGGGATTGGGAAGAACCCAAGGGGAGAGGCCATGGAATGGTATCAGCCTTGGCTTGCTCTGTTATTATGCATGTGTTCATGATTGCATGACAATAATTCTCTCCTAAATGCAAGACTATCTTAAACAAATAAATAAATAAAAATCTACAGTGAACAACCTTCTAAGAAAAATAAAAAATAAATAAGTGAGCAAAAGAACTAAGCATACACTTCTCAAATGAGGAAACAAATCATCCATAAATATATGAAAAATGCTCAACATCTGTAACAATTAGAGAAGAGAAATTATAATTACATTGCAATGACACCTCACTCCACTTTGAATGGCAATAATCACTAATTGCTTTAGGTTGGACAGGACTTCAGACCCTGAACTCTGAAATCTTAGCCAAGTGAGCCTTCAGTGAAGGAAGATGATATCCAACATAGGAATAAATAAGCCACAATGACAGTTTTTTTTTTTTGGTTGCAGATTTCCTTTCATTTTTGAAAGTCTGGAAATTAAGCTCCTAATCCTCAGGCTGCACTCATTAATTTTTCATCTGGTATTTCTTTTCTCCCACTACTTAAGTGTGTATGTGGTGCTGAGATTCAAGCCCATATCCTTGCACAAGCAGGCAATTACCATAATCATGGAGCCATATCTGTACTCTCCATATTGTTTTTTACTATATTACATTTTAAGTCTAATGTTTCCTGTACTGGGAATTGAAATCAGGGGCATTTAACCACTGAGACAAATTCCAAGTTCTCTTTGCTTCTTTATTTTGACACAGGGTCACACCAAGATGCTTAGGGCATCACTAAATTGCTGAGGCTCGCTTTGAGCTTGTGATCCTCCAGTCTCAGCCTCCCAAGTCTCTGGGATTACAGGCTTGCACTATCATACCTGGCTTAGACTTTGGTTCATGTAAATTTTTTACATAAGCCAAAATTTAAATTTGCAATCATTTAAACTATTCACAGTCATCAACAACATTCAAAAGTGTGCTGTCACCATCTCTATTTTTAGCACAAAGTCTGTAAGGGCATAATCCAGATACAGAAGAAGTGAAAAAGTGAAAGCCAGCCACAGATAGAGACTTTATTGTTATTAGATCCAGTAGTCATAGAAGTAGAGCCAGTGCACAACTATTTCTAGCTGCAAATAAGAAGCTAGAGATAGCTATGAAGCAGCAGCAGTAACAGAGAACCCATGACATCAAAGACCATTTTTCCTCAACTGAGCTGCAGTTATTTCTGCATCTGTGCACCCCTATAAAAGTGAGCTCCATTTATACACAAAGTCTAGTATGAGGCATGCCAGTTTCAATGGAGCTTGAGCCAGTTCTGCAACTGCACAGTGTCCATACATGAGTAGGATCTATCCAGCCATGCAGTTCAAGCTAGCTCTGGGAATCATTTAATGCCAGCTCCTGGGAGTCATCAAGTGCCAGGTCTAGTCACAGAGCAGTCATTTTCCTCCTAAGGTGGAATCTTTTTATTTTTAATTATTTTTGATATTTCTGCTGTGTATCTTAAGTACACGGGTCAAAATGATAGGGTTTAGAAATTTTAGGTTGTGCAATTCAGGGGCATTGAATCTACTCACAGTGCCAAGTAGCCATCACCACTGTTTGGGGAACATCTAATCACTACAAAGTGATAATTTGCTACCATTAGGCAGTCACACCCAGTACTGCAAAACCCACCCTAAAAACATTAATTTCCTCCCTGCCTCTGGGTTTCCCTCCCTTACCTGTGAATCCCTCATGAGTATATCTGAATATACCCATGTTCTTCACCTCAGTACGGAAATCAGTTGACATGCAGACAGGTTCTGTGTCATGAACTCTGTAATGAACTATGGCATTATCCTAAATAGGTGACATGTGCCTATAGTAGAAGAGTAAGGTTTGGAAGGGGCTGAATCCCCCTGATTAAACCAAGGTGATTTGACATTACCAAGGGCATTTGCTCAGTTGTCCCCAGCATGCCCCTGCAACAGGGCCTTTTTCCAGGGTCTGGATAACTGTGCACTAACCAAGTAACACTGAAGCATGTGAGGCTAATCAGGCAACTTCTGTCCACCTGCCATCACAGGGTACATCAGGCTCCACTTTCACCTCTACCTCTTCTGCTGCTGGACATACACCTGCTGTAAAAGAGATGGTCCTGTTCTCTGTGGGACAGTTAACCAGTATTGTTATCTACTGTAGGGGAATAAAAAGATACAGTTACCTCAAATAAGGATTGCTGCCAAAATACTGGGGACCCTGACTGTCACAAGCTCTACCCTCTTAAATTTCTATTACATCTTTATGGTTTAGGTAGCTACAATCTGTGTACAAAGGAATCCAGGAAACACACATATGCAGAGTTATAACTGTTCAAAGCTGATGCTTCTAGATGGCTTCTAGGCCTGAACTTAGAGCCTGGAATAGGAACAACTCACCCTTCCACATCTATGACAATCTCAGGGGGGTCAGCCATTGTATCAACAGCAGGGATATTGTTATTTCCAATGTGTCCATGCCTGATTTGTCCAGTTCTCTGGTACATTATATCAATTTGTACTTTATTAAGAATTACCTTATGACAATCAGGTTTACTGCACACCTTTGCCTTCTAAACACTTTCATCTCACTTCATGACTTCCCTGCCCTAGATCCATCTTCTGTGCATGCCAGGAGATGTTTGGAGTCAGATCCTCCTCCATAGATTCCATTGGCTTCTGGGTACTATAGTCAAAGTTCCTCACAGCTGCCCTCCATTCAGAAGGTACTCAATGCTGCCCTCACTGTGTGTGACCATGGCAGAAGCAGGACAACATTTAGACAGCATCCTGCCAACCTGTGAAGCAGTAGTATTCCCTTGGTCCCTGCATTCACACCTCTGTGTGTTCACATGCAGTACCCTACTGTGGAGGGCCAGAGTCCATCCATGGGGACATCAGAGATGTGGGATCTCCTGTGAAGACCCACCATTTACTGCCTTGTTTCTCTCTGAGATCTTCCAGGAAAATTATCAGAGGAATCAGGGTCAAGGGCTGATTCAGGATCTCCATGTAAGCATGATTTCCCCTCTCCACTAATTACTGAGACCTGAGGCTTGGCAAATTGGGACACTGGAGGAGAACTCACATTTTCTAGGGTCTCATGACAAGTGATCAGGCTGAGGCTGGCTCTGGAATGTTGGCACATGGATACCAGTATTCCAAGTTCTGTTTGACCCATAACCAAGGAAATGAGATCACTTTCTTGATTCCCATAATCTGATACTTTTCCTCACACAAGAACACCTCATATCCTCCTTTGGAAGCTTACTGCTACTTATACCAATGTGCCCTGAGACACTATCCCAATTAAGAACTAGGTAGAGCTAGAACCCCTAAATTGGAAGAATAGGGTTGGAATCACATCTGTTCCTTTTTTTCAAGGTCTCAGACCCAGATAAGTTATGTTTCTTAGGGCCTACACAGTCATCACCTCTGCTCCCTGGGGATTAATTCAACTATTCTTTTGAGAATGCCATCAGTTGTGTGTGTATATAAGTCCTTCTTTTATCTGGGAACTCCTAAGGCAGGAGTCATGTTGCACTAATGCAAAAGTTAAACCAATACAAAGATGGGAAGGTAAAAAGTGGTTCACACAACTCAACAGAAACCTCAGCTATACAAAGAAATCTAGGAAAAGTCATTTTTCATCTTTTTCCTCTCTTCATCATGGGAAGGTTGAAATGACAGATTCAGAGTTTATCCCTCTTTAGTATACATTTTCAATTTTTCCCATGAGATTTAGAAGTAGCCTAGCTGCTTTCTCAAAGTGTATAGGGTTCTCACTCTGCAAGGGTCCCAGGAAGCACAAACTCCTCATGTGCATGATTGCAACCCTTCCTCTAGTTGGGTTGGATTCAGTGTCTGACTTTTAAGAATGAAGAATTGGAAAAAGTCATGGATATCACTTCCAGGACTGAGTTGTGTGAAGTATGAATTCTATCAAAATTATGCACTGAGAAAATCAGGCTATGTGTGTTCCAGAGAAAAGCAAGTGGATTTGAACAAACAATCCTCTTCCATACAGTTATGTCCCAACTTTTGCCCTGATGTTTTTGAGGTATGATTTCATATCAAAGATTTGGCTCATTCACTACTATGTAGGTTTCTGTCCTATGAATTTTCTGGTGCCTGCTGAGATCTGACTCCTAGTGAAATGATTTTCAACATTCTTTACATTCAAACATTTTTCTTAGGGCTGGAGCAGTGACTCAGAGGTTTTAGTGCTGCCTCTCACGTTCATTGACATGGTTTCAAACCCCAGCACTATTCACACAATTAGGTTTCAGAGCAATGAAATCCACATGAAAAACTAAATGAAAACAATTCTCTCCTCTCTTTCTCCCTCTTTTTAGAAAAAATAAGTTTTTCTGTCCTGTATAAATTCTTAAATATAAAATATGAAAGTCTTTATACAGGTTTTCCCACAGTCATTACTTCTATATTGATTTTTTTTTCTATGGGATTACTCTGATGCCCTAGGGTGAGACTTCTGAGAAAATGTTGCTTCCATATTTATTACATTCATAGGAATTCTCTCCTATGCAGTTTCTGCAATGTATAAGTCATGACTTTTGGCAGAAAATTAATCCCATTCATCATGCTTGCAGGGCTTGTTTTCTTTATTAAGTCTCTGGTGCACAGTGATTGTACAATTGTGACAGAAAGTTTTTCCAAACCATTCCATCATACAAAGTTTACCCATGTGAATTTTCAGACTCCTAGTAAGACCAGACATTGTTTAAGGCTTTACCACATTGGGTGCAATGATAGTGTTTTCCTCCTGTGTTTTCTTTTTCTATTGTTCCTTCCTTTTTAAGAGAGAGAGAGAGAGAGAGAGAGAGAGAGAGAGAGGGAGAGAAAGAATCCATTTTATTTAGCTTTACATAAATTGTTTGTTGACGCAAGCTTTGTTGTGTATGTGATGCTAGTGTTTGAACCCATATACTTGAGCAGGCCAGGCAAGCACAGTAACCATTAAGCCACTGCTTCAGTCCCCACCAGTGTATGTGTTTATGGATGCAATGTGAGTTCTGGTTTTCCCTTGAAGTGTTTTGTTTTTTGTTTTGTTTTGTTTTGTTTTGTTGTTTTGTTTTTGTTTTTGTTTTTGTTTTTGTTTTTAGAAAGCAAATACCTTCTACATTAGGATCAAAACAGAGAACTTTCTTCCACAGTGTACACAGCTCACACACATTAGCAAGGAGCTGCTAACCTGACCTGAATGCCCAGGGTTAGAAGTTGTGGACATTTGTTGTTTGCTTTAACAAATAGAAAATTGTTCATTCTTTCAGACATTATACTATCCCCAATTTTAGTAAATTTGAAAGTTGTCTTAATTGTGCTACAGTTTGTAATATGTAAATCTTATTAGAAGGTAAGCACTGAACCTATTTTAATATAAAATTTGTGGGTTTTCTCAACAGCATCATATTCTGTACATCCTGTAGGCTGTAAACTTACTCTCCCTTTCCTTAAACAGAATGCTTCTGATTATACTTCCCCTTTATCATGAAACTTTTCCTGCAAAGAGATTTCCATTTGTGGCAAAGGTACAAAAAGAATAGAACTGCATCACCCCACCTCCATGGGAGAGGCAGCTGAGTATCTGGCAGGAGGCCTGAGCGATCTGCCCAACCTCTCCAGGAGAAGGACTGTAATCAGGGGGTATGTTGTGTGAAACATCACAAAAAGACAATCCACACCTGACCAGAGGCCAAGCACTGCTCAAGGGGAACTGTAAAAATGCCTAAAAGTATTAGTATTCAGAATTATCAACACAGTGTCACAGCCTTCAGTGCTCCACACTGCCTATGTGCCCCCTTGATGTTGTCTTGAACCTTGTCTGCTCACAGATGTGACTAAATTATATCACATGCAGAGCTTTCACTTGAGTGTGGCAGTTTTGGCCCAGTAGCAATCAGGATGGAATGTCACAGTTATTGGAGCTGAGGGCTAACTCCATTTGGGAAAGAGTTAGTAATTAGAAATGAAAGCTCACAGGGAGAAGGGTACAGGATAAGAACACAGTGAGAGGGGGCTGCCATGCAAAGGGACACTCAAAAGACTGCTGAAAAGTCTTGGGCTTTGAAGATCCCAGTTTTCTCCTGCCTGTTGACAGGTTGAATGATATCTCTCACAAGAGAAATCTGAAAACACTAAAAGGCTTTTTAAAAGTTTCTTTCATCCAATTTTATTTTTTAATTCAATCAAACTCTTCTTTATTAGATATTCAGAATTTTTTCCCCTCTTGAATGGCACATATTGTGGAAGAAATACAATTTCAGGAACAGAAGGAAAAAAATGAGAAAATATCTCATGAATTTCACCACTCTCCTATTCTGTAAGATAAAGGAGTCTCTAAAGACTTGCAAGTGTATAAGCAATAGAATAAGAGAAAACACAATGTTGTGAGAAAAATAAAAGTGTTTAGTAAGCAGCTAATCTTTATTTTGTGTTTAGTATTAATTAAAAGCAATATCAAAGCCAGCATTGGGGGAGTATTTTGATAATCCCAGGGTCTTGGGAAGCTGAGTGAGGAGGATTGCAAGTTCAAAGCCAACCTCAGCAATTTTGCCAAGCCCCAAGAAACTTATTAGATGCTGTCTAAAAATATCTATATCTATTATCTATCTATCATCTATCTATATACAGAAAGTGTAGTTAAAGAGCCCTTGGGTTCAATCCTTGCAACAGGAAATAAAAAGAAATATTAGTTCCATTTGTGTAAAATAAATTTTCATTTGATAAAACACTCTGCTTTCTCTGTGTACATTCTCTCTGGTGGGTATTATGTATAATGTGGTGGAGGAAGCCCAACACACAACCTTAATAAGAAGATCACCTCAGTAAATTTACTTGCAATTGTCCATTTTTAATAATTATGATGTGAGAAAAAATAGGCTATAAATATAACATGAATTTTATCATTGTAGAAGAATTTTGTCACAACAGTTAGTTTTTAAGTATGTCTCCAGAAATTTGTTTCCCTCAGGAACCTGCAGACCAAAAGGATAAGGAGTTTACAGCATCAGAGCACACAACTGTCATTTTTTCAGGTAGCCCTACACCTGCTTTACATATATGTACACACACACATACATACACACATATACTTATATATACATACATACATGTATGTTTATATATATATATCTTATCATTTCATTTCCAAGAAAATACTGTTCTATTATTTTTTGATTTAGAAAGACATGAAAGGCACCGTATATGCTTTATTGAAGAGCCAAATGAGACTGAGAGAGATTGCATATTCACAGGCGACAAACCCACAAGGCTGAAGAGCAGATTGGCCTTTGGGTCCCTTACTGATCCTCTAATCAAATAGGGTCAGTTTTCACATTGTCAGGCAGGAAATACTTTTAAGCATTGTTGAAAGAAAATGCATAGGTAAAATATTATTGATATGAAGAAAATTTTCCTTAACAGAGTCCTGAAATTGTCACTTGCCTGGGCAATTTATCAAGGCCCTTTCTACAAATAAAGAAGAAAATGTCTTGGGATATTCTCAGTGGTAAAATGGCCCTGGGATTAATTTCAACTTCTAATAAGCAACAGCAGAAAAATATAGATGGTGTTCTACAACTAATCAAAAGCCTTTTAATCAAGGCTAAGTCTTGTATTCCTAATGTGATAGGTCAGCAGTTTTTGGATTCTCACTGATACTTGATGTTACTGCATTTTGTTCTGTTCTGCATTTTAAATTATTGGTTGGCCTACATTTAGTTGGTAAAAAAATTAAGAGGATATTTAGTTCATTAGAAAGGCAAATCTTTTTCTCTTGAAAGCATTTTCTTAGTATGGTGACATGTAGCAAACATTCAACGTAAGAGGAACTGAAAATGAAAGTGTGTGAATGTTAAAATCTATTCAAGATCGATTCTGGTGATTCATTGGTGGAGATTAGTACTAGACCCTGGCCAGGAGAAAGTTGGTCTATTATCATGTATTAAATCCAGAGAAGATGTAATGCTATACAACATAATCCTTTTTTAGAGATATTGTGGGAATAGGAAGGGAGGGATAAAGGTGGGTAATTGGGGGGGCAGTCCTGGGGGTAATTGTAATATCCAGATTCTATACACATTTTATATTATTTTGTTAAAAACTTGTATGGTTGTTCAAAAATAAAAAAATTATAATAAAAAAGTAAATTGCCCTATGAATACAGTGCCAATTGGAGCAAAATGCATTTCCTCTCTTTGTGTGTATCTCAATAGTAAATCCTGGAACAGATTCTCCATTCCACACAATTGGGTGCACTATGGGAAGATCTGGAAGGCAAGTCCAGTAAGTTTCCCCTTGCACCCTACTTACCTAACAACTTACTGAGGGCAACATAACCACAACCATGGTAGGTGGAGTCCTCTCACCTCCTATTTCCATTACCAACTGTTCAACCTGGTACATCAGATTATTTATCCCATGTTGGCAATGAAGACTTCTGAGTATATCAAGTCCTCTTCCCTTTCTTCTTGGCCTTGCATTTGATAAGGATCAATGCCAGTATCTCTAGTGTCAGTCTCATTTTTTTGAACTGAGTTTTGAGATTCTCCATGATAACAACAAACAGGATGAACTGCACCTTCTGGAAAGACATAAGCATGGACTCTGCCACACATCATTACCAGGTCTAGTCCTTTCCATTGCTTGGTGGAAAGACCAGACCTGTCAGCCCAGGTTAATTATGGGTCATATGCTATTCAGCAACAGTGTGACTCTCAACATCATAATTTGAGTGTTTTAAAACAAAGACAGCATGGTTAAGTTTATTTTGTAGTTCTAAATTCCCCCCTTTGTGTTTATAATAAAAATTTGAGAGAAGTGATCTCATTTTGCAATGCTCAGGCCTTGGGGATTATAGGGAACACCAGTTGTTCATCAATATGGTATTGGTCACAAAACTGTTGAAAAGAAGACCTGGAATATGCTGGAGTATTATCGGTTTTAATTTTTACAGGATGATTCAGCATTCAAAAGGTGGCTAAGCATTGGGAAATTACCTGATGAGTACTCTTACCCAGCCAGGAAGTAGCAAAAAATGAAGCATGAATGAGTAACTACAGTATCAAGAACATAACAATGTTAACCAAATTCAGAAATATGAGTCACATACATCTTCCACAATTGATTTGGCCTAGGACCACAGGGATTAACCCCAGCAATTAATACTGGAGTGTGGACAAGCAGGACATGCAATGACAGACAATTTGCAAGGCAAGTTCTCTGGAAATACAAAATGCTTTATGTAAACTGTAAGAATTTTGATGACATGAAAAGCATGAGAGGTTGAATACAGAAAGGGATAACTGCTGACAGGCTGCAAGCAGATGACCAGTTATGAAAGGACCTGGAAGGTTAGAATGATCTATGTCCTGTAAAGTAAGGCTACTGATGTAATTGAATTGTTTTCTGCAAAATATAGTAAACATGAAATAATTCTTTTGACTGTGTATGCCCGACAGTGGCTGTTTCACTGTGCATAGCAATTCCCACACTGTACACCCTATCACTACAGATGTTAACTGTTTCTTTTTAAAAATGGAACAAGGCACAAGTGAGAGATAGAAGCTTTGTTCAATGTGCAGATGGGTGATGGGTCTGTAGTACTTTAGTATGAATGAAGCCATAGTACTGAGCCTTGCCTGAGCTGGAGCCATCACTAAAAATACTGACTGTTCCAATTATAGGCTGAGCATATACAAGTTTTGAGAAAACAAATGATATTATGATAGCAAACTGGATAAGAGTATCATGAGGCTAATGAGTTCAAATTTGACAAGGAAAATTAGCAAAAGCCACGTGCCAAGCATTTGAAGATTGCCAAAGCCAATGCTATATTGAAAAGTGTGCCACAATAAAAGAATGCTCAACTCCCACTGATTCCATTACTTTACTTTTGCCTTTAATAAATAATAAGTTGAGCAACAAGACTAATGGGGTCAAAGAATTTAGAGGAGAGTGCGTAAAGTGGAGACTTTCAATAATTTCTGAAGGGCCATAAAGCCCCTGTGGGGGTATGAGAATTAGGAAATATCAACACATCCATAGACTCCCGTGAATGAACTCTAGGAAGTTAAGCAGGCTTGAGGAATGTTTTAAAGTACATGAATGCAGATTTTGCCTTTAAGGTGAGCAGTCAAGAAGAGGCTGGGAAGTCTCCATATAAGAACTCAAATAGAGGATGACTTAAATCTGCAGTTGATAATTTTAAGGCAGGCCTCTGCCAACTGATAACACCTAACAGTTTTTGGAAATCATTGAAAGTTTTTATTTTATCAGTACTAATTTGAATGTTTTGGGAGGGACATCATGTGTACCTCAGTAATACTACCTAATTATTGGAAGGGAGGCATTTTGTAACTTTTCTTGTACTATGCGTAAATATATTACTGTAAGAAGTTTCAAAATGACTACAAATGTATTAAAGTGCACTTGAGTTATGGTGAGCTAGGAGTATATGATACATGTAAATAATAGTGTATACATCACAATATTGCTTCTGTAGGGAGCAATTGCTAAAGCAATAAAAGTCTGACATAGCATAGGACTATAAACCATACACTGTGGTAAAACCTTCAAACAGTATCTTATAATTTGACACTTAAAATTAATGGATGGAACACTAAATGCAAAGTGCTTACAATAAGCCAGATGAAAGGGAATAGTGAAAAAATAATCCTTGTCTATCATTAAATGATAGTCAAAGGGAATAGCCATGGGAGAAAGAAGCCCAGGCTGCAGAGTGCTCATTGATTCTACTCTACAATTTATTTTTTCTTAATCACACTAGAGGAGTTTTCCATGGTCTTGAAAGTAGTTTGAATATGACCAGCCTAAAGCTGTTCTTGGAGCAGCATGTGAGCTGCCTGAAGCATCTCTCCAGTAAGGAGGCACTGATGAACCCAGACAGGGTCATCTGACAGTCAAGTAATTTTTGCAACTCTCCTCTGCATTAAAGAGACCAAGGACTCTGCTGAAAAGGGTGATCGATGTATACCCTAATCCATGCCATCCTTCTTAAAAAGATTGTGCCACAGTGGAACACATTCATTTTTCATTTCTTCCCATCCTGTTAGTGGGAAGAATGAAGCCTTGCTTAAGCATGTGAGAAGTTATAACTGAGTTAGGACTCATTACTAAAATCCCCCAAACAGCCCCATAAATTTATTGGTATACTCTCAAATATACAAGGTTTTAAATGTCGCCTATTACCTTCTACATCTTCCCATTGAAGATACTGGGCACTTTGCATAGGCTGAGAGATATGGTGGCCTGTACCTTTTCAACTAGTGGGTGCCCTATGTAAGGACCAATGTTTAGGCCAATGCATTATAGATATAGCAGACACATCTGCCCCAGTGCCTATGAAACCTTGAAAATCCATTCTATTTATTTTATGCTCCAATCGGGGCCTTTCTCACTTCGCCCAGTAGGCTTTACCTGATGATTCAAAATTTTGATCACCTCTGGGCTCATTAGTCAGAATCTGGGCTATTTTTCTGGAGTACCTGAGCAACGGAAATAGTGATCTGAGCCAAAATTTATATTTCCCTTCTATAATCTATCCTGGTGATACTTGAAATCCTTTCACAGTCAGAACACTCTATCCCAGGATAAGTCCTCCTGTGCCAGAGGACAAAGGACCATAAACATCTGTAGGTATAGCTTGAGGCCCCATTTCTGGTGTTAACACATTATCTAACAGTGGGGTAGAGGTCCAATCTTGCACTTTCTGCAAAAGCCCTGTAAAGGTCCTATATAGTGGGACCTAGGGCTATGCTTGATTGATTGTTCTGGGGTGGGTAACAGTGACCCCCACTGTTTGGTACAGCCAGAACTGATCCTATCTCCTCTTTCCATCTGAGGAGGCAAAGAGTTCACTTCCACATCCAAGATTTACATTCATTAGTTCAATGTATACCAAGGCAACAGAGAGTACAATTGTGAAACTTAGCATTTTTTGACCAGGCTTGTTCTGGCACTTTTTAGCCCAATTTTGAAGTTTGGCATAAATGAAACATTCCTCTTAGGGGTCTTCATTTTTCTAGGCAGCTCATAAAGCCTCCTTAAGGGCTACAGCCATAGACAATTGCTGATTATATGCAGCACAGACATGGA
>PVKS010046957.1:0-13053 GCA_004027875.1 Aplodontia rufa | reverse complement strand
TCTTTCCCCTTGTCCCATGGCGAGGGGTGGTGGCTGTGTGGCTGCTTAGCAGAGCACCCAGGCTGGGGGCTCGTAGACCACAGCAGCTTACACTCACAGCGCTGGAGGCTACGAAGGCCAAGGCCAAGGTCAAGGTGCTAGCAGACAGGGTGCCCAGTGCAGGCCACTTCCTGCTTCCCAAAGGCACCTTCTAGCTATGTCCTCATGTATTGTAAGGGCCAGGAGGGCTTCTGGGGTCCCTTTTGTAAGGGCACAAACCCCATTCAGGATGGCCCTACCCTCATACTTCATCACCTCCCAAGGCCTCCTCCAGCTGTCCTAGAGGAGGCTGGGAAGCTCAGAGTTCAACACTTGAATGTGAACTTTCAATCTGCAGCCGAGGGCTGGGGTGGCATTGAGGAGAAAGGGTCAGCGCTAGCAGAGAAGCCTTCTTCTCCTTTATGGCCCCCTACCTGGTGATGAAAGGATATTTCTCTCACCTGGGGTGGGGCCCTGGTGGGACAGGGCAGGACAGGAGTAGGTGGGGGTCTCTGCTTCCTGGGAGGTTTTCCAACTTGAAAGCACCCTCTGCAGGAGACAGATCAAAGAGGGTTTCCAGAGACAGTGAGCAGCCAGGCCAGGCTGCAGTAGTTTCTGGAAAAAGGATAATGAGTTATTTGAGTATTCTCCCACTGGGAGGTAGGGTCCACATCTCAGAACCAAGTGGAGCAGGTGACACCCTGGGACCTCAGGCCCAGGACCCTGCGCATCCGTCTGAGAAATCTGAAGAGGCCACGCCCAGGTTCTCAGCAGAGTGGAGAGCGGGTCACCTCCAGCCCAGGAGTGAGCAGGGCTTAGTCCAGCCCTGCTAAGCCTCCCACAACTATAGCCCCAACCAGCCTGTCACTGCCACACGAGAGGCCCCAAGGAAAAGGATCCAAACGGGCCCTTCCTTGAGTCTTGACCCACAAAACCCAGAACCAAATTACATGGGTGTTTTAAGCCACTAAGACTTGGGGGAATTTGTTACACAGCAATAGAGACCGGCACAAGTTCCCAAACCTAACTGTGCAGAAATCTCTGAGAATTAAAAACAACACTGATTCCTGGGGTTCACCCCCGACCCTTGTAAGTCCGCATCTTCTCTGGATGGGGCACGAGGATATGCCGTGGTTGATTTCTTTTTAAAGCGAGCTCTCCCTCTGTAGGTGAAGACAGTGAGGTTTAGAAACTGAGGCTTCTGGCAGAGTCCAATCCCGGGTCTTCATCTCCTTGTCTGTAAGATGGGGAAGAGCGAGGGTTGGGGTGCTCTGGTCGTTGATGAGGTTGGAGAACTGGGGACTTAAAGGGACAGAGTCGTTTCTGTTTCACCGTTCTTGCTACAACTGCAGTGACAGCCACTATGGTCGGTTGGATGGTGGCCCCCAAAGATGCGTCTAAGTCCTAACCCCTGGTACCCGGAATGCGACCTTACTTGGAAATAGTGCAGATATAATTAAGGATCTCAGGATGACATCACCCTGGGATTTGGGTGGACCTGAAATCCAATGATGAGAGACAAGAAGCGGGGCTGGAGCGGTGGCTCGGCAGTGACAGCGCTTGCCTGGCATGTTCGAGGACCCGGGTTTGAACCCCAGCACCATGTACACAACTGAATGTTGGAGAACCAAATAAAACTGATTCTCTCTTAAAAGAGAAAAAGGATGGGGGAAGCCAGGTGTAGTGGGGCAGAGGTCTGAGTGACCCAGCCACAGGTCAAGGAGCGCAGGGGCCACTGGAAGCAGTCTCCCCGGGGCCTTCAGAGGATGCCTGGTCCTGCCCACACTGTGACCTTGGACTTGTGGCCTCAGAACGAGGAGAGCCCCGAGTGCTACTGCTTGGGGCCAGATGGCTTGTGGTCATTTCTTACACAGCCTGGGGACCCAAGGAACCATTTTTCGGTAGGCACCTTGCTGGGCACCGGAAACACCAAGATGAGGACAACGCCCGGTGTTTTCTCTGTGATGTTCTTGAAAGGTCACCCTATCCCCAGGCAGGGCTCGTCCTGTGACACTTTGCAGAAGGGCCATCAGGTCACAATAGCGTAGCAAGTGCCTGCCACAGCCACCAAGGTTAGGGGTTCGCTGGTGCTGTTTCCAGAGTGCCCTTCTGTGCCAGGAGCTGGGCCAGGCACAGAGTCCCCACAAGGGCAATGACAGGCCCATGGTGGAAGAGGCAGACAGCGCATCAGCTGCTGCGCTGAGCTACGAAGCCTGCCTGAGCCGGGGTTCTGGCTCTATCATGTCCTGTGTGACCTTGGGCAAGTCACATTACCCTTCTGTGCCTCTGTTCCTTCACCTCTAAATTAGGGACAATGGCCGCCTCCTTCAGAAGGGGGCCTTCATGCAGATTAAATGAGGAAAACCAGGGCCTGGCAGGGAGGCAGGCTGGGGTGAATGGGAGGGACGGGGAGGACATCTGGGCAGGATGTGGCTCCTCAGGTCAGAGCCAGGGAACACAAGGTCCTAACCTAGCCTGGTCACAGCCTAAGTCGGGAAAGCTATGATCTAAAACATGCACGCTCCCCAGATCCCGTCCCCACTGCCACATGTCTCCTTGGGACACAACTGTCCTTGGCTGAGAACCAGGGCCTAAACCACCTTCAGATGTCACCTGGTAGCAGTGCGGCTGGGCCACCGGAGACGTGGTTTGGACACCAAATGCGTGCTCATCTTGTGCCTGGTGTCTGCAGCAGCCTGAGCAGGAGAAAGCCCTGGAGGGTGGTCAGGGGCTGACATGCAACACCCAGAGAGCTCACTAAACACCAATTCCCAGGTCCCTGCAGATTCACCAGTCTGTCCAGTGGCACTGGATCCACGGTACCCCCTGCCCAATTCTCCCTCTCCTCTCCTCTCCGAGGTGGCCGGGGAGCCCTTTGCACTCCCAGCCCTGTCCCAGCCTCTGCTTCCCACCTCGTTGGCATAGGAGATGGGAGAAGGATCCAGAAAGCTGCATGGTTCCATTGTCCCCAGCTCGGCCAGGTCTCGGAGCCTCCAGGCTGAACAGCCCCCCTCCTCCCGGTCTCCTGCCAGCTCTGACATTCTGGGGTTTTATGATTTGGGAGAAACTTGATCTGACCCAGGGCGTGTTTGAATGGGCCTCGTAAACCAAGCTGTCACCGATTTTATGGGCTCCTCTGGGCACCGCTGGCAGAGAGGTTCAGAGGCTCCCACTTGCAAAGGGAAAGGGACCCCTGGCCCCTGTTCCCATCTGGGTCCCCAGGCAGCTGCAAGGTGGAACCTGAAGGCAGGAACAAGAGCTTGGAGTCAGCTGAGCTGGTCTGCTGTGGACTTGGAGCAAATTGCTCGCCCGTGCTGACCCTGTTTGTGCAAAGTGAGGCGCGGTGGCTCTCAGATGAGCTTCACCATGACCTGTGGTCGGGTGCTGAGGTGAGGACCGGGGCTCAGCACTGAACAGACAGGGCATGGAGGCCACATTCTAGAAGGAAAGGTGGACAGTCCACAGCTCTCGGATGGATAAATAACTTCAGATGGGGCGAGGGTTATGAAGATGTCAAAGCAGGTATTGCTAATGATGGGGATCGAGGCGAGGGTTTGCGGTGATAGTGCGGCAGGGGCATTTAAATGGGGACCTCGAGGTTGAGGAGAGGAGGATGCTGAAGGAGCGCAGGGCTGGCATTCCAGGCAGAGGGAACACAGAACCCGACAGTGGGGTGGGGCATGGTGGTGCCCACCTGTAATCCCAGTGGCTCAGGAGGCTGAGGCAGGAGGACCACAAGTTCAAAGCCAGCCTCAGCAACTTAGTGAGGCCCTGTCTCAAAATTTAAAAAGTGAAAAAGGCTGTGGATGTGGCTCAGTGGTTAAGCACCCCTGAGTTCAAACCCCAGGACCCAAAACAAAACCCCCACAGTGGGGCGGGAGCTTGCTTGGTGTGGTAGAACCTCCCTGGGGCCAGGAGGATGAAGGGGAGAGGCCCTGGACTAGCAGAGGACTCAGCCATTGCTCTCATGAGCCCAGACTCCCTCGCAGGAAAGCTGCAGTTTGGTTCACAGGGAGGTGAAAACCAGCCTCCAGTTTTAGAATAAGGGACTTCTCAAGGCAATGACAACCGTCACAGCCAGTTTTTAGTCCTACTCTTTGCCCTCCAGCGGAGGAGCAAGTGAACCAAGCAAGCAGGGATGGAAGGGTGACCTCAGCCCCAAGGAACAGGCACATGGACCTTTGAGGCTGGGTGCTGCTGCCTGGCTCCGCCCCACCCTGCAGTCCCTGCCTGGACCCCACCGCCCATGGGCAGGGCCTGGACTGCTTTCCACACAGGAGTGCTGGGCTGGGAGATGAAGGGCAGGGGACAGTGGAGGCTGCCTGCAACTTTAAAGGGAATGGCTTCCCAGGCCTCCGTCAGTCCCTCAGGCTTTTATAACCCACGAGCTTTTCTGTCCCCAGTGAACTGTCCCCAGGCGACCAGGTCCCGGGGACTGGAATGTTTGCTTCCACCATTGTATTTGTTTTCCCAGCTTTGTCGCGGTGTAAGTGACAAAGGGTGCGTATTCGGGGGTACAACGGGGTGATGCGTGGAGAAAGGGCCACAGCGTCAGATTCAGATCTGTTGCCTCCATGGGCCACGAGGTGCAGCTCCTGGGGAAGGTGCAGGCTGGCAGCTGGGCACCTGGGCAGTTCCCGAGCACGGTGACACCTGGTCCCCATCGGCCCCCAGCTCAGGCTCTCACGGCCTGGGTCCTGACCGTTCTAGAAGCTTCCTCCCCCATCACTAAAGGAAGGATGGGAGAGAAGGAAATGAAATGGGAGAGGAGGAGGAAAGGAGGCTGTGCGAACCTGGACCCACGGAGTCCTCCTCTTCTGCCTGGGAAGGGCTTCCTCAAAAGGGCACCTCCTCCAGGCAGGTGCCTGGGTGCTCCTGAGCAAGGCGCGAGAGGGAGTGAAGACCAGACCAGGCGTCCGAGGTGGACGTTCCGGCTGAGAGGCCTTCCTAACGTTTACCTCTCCTCACCCCACCCACCACCCTGCGTGTGCTGCAGGGGCCCGGGACTCAGGGTCTCTATAGCCACCGCCAGTCTCCAGTGAATGCAGATCCCAAACCTGGACAGCCAGCTCACAGTGAGTGGGCTGTGACTCGAGCCAAAACCGATGAGTGACTACAGGGCTTTGCCTGGGGCTGTTCTCTAAGAGCTGACTTCTTCCTTTGGCTCACTGAGCTGATACTTGTAGCTGTCCCTACACCCAGAGCAGCAGATCCTGCCTGAGAGTGCAGCCAACCAGAGGAGAGCAGAGCTGAGAGGCGGTGGGAGAGCAGAAGCCAGAAAAGAACATTTGAGCCCCTGGATCCAGCTGCACCTGAAACCATATACCTGAAGCCAGTAGCATTCTCTGGACTTTGCATTCCCTTGAGCCCATAAACACCCTTTCTGCTTGAGTCAGATTGAGTCTTAATGACTACAGGATTGAAGAGAAAGGAAGAAAGCAGGAAATGAGAAAAGAGATTGAAAGGAGCAGGAACTAGATTTTTCCTTGGAGCCTCCAGAAGGAGCCAAGGACACGGACACCTTGACTTTGGACTTGGGCCCGCCCGAACTGTAAAAGCACACATTTCTGTTATTTTGGGATGCCCAGTTTGAGGTATTTTGTTATGGAAGGACATGGACCCAAGGAGAGAAGGTGTCCCAGGCAGGGGCTTGACCAGTGCAAAACCTGCCAAGGGCAGAGCCCACCCCACCCTAAGAGGAGACAGCTGGGGCCGGGGCACACGAGCCTGCTTTTTAGGTGGCTACAGCATCCATAACACACGTTGGTTTCCCGGTAACGTGTCCTGATGAGCCTCCACTGGAGGTCAGGGAAGTCACAGCCGCCATTACTCCAATGCGGGCTTTGGGTTAGCAGGAAAGAGTGACGACCACATCTGTCACTAGAGTGCACGGAGGTGAGGACACAGAGGTAGAAAGCTGATCGCACCTGCCCAGGCTCCATCTCCCCAGTACACCGTGGCCAAGTGCAGAAGTTCCCCTGGCTTTACTGAGGATCTGAATACAAAAAGACTGAGGACCTGCGAAGGGACACTCGCTAAGGACTTGCACAGGGACACTTGCTAAGGACCTGCACAGGGACACTCACTAAGGACCTGCACGGGGACACTCGCTAAGGACCTGCACAGGGACACTCGCTAAGGACCTGCACAGGGACACTCGCTAAGGACTTGCACAGGGACACTCGCTAAGGACTTGCCAAGGAACACTCGCTTTGTTCTGCCTTCCCCTGAATTTGCTTCGGGACACGTTTCTCTCTCCCTGCCAGGCTCCCCAGGGGCATGGAGCAGTCGATCCTTGGGTCTATGGTGTGGTGCCCAGCACACAGTAGGGCGCATGTTTCTCCAGCTGACCTGCGACCTGCAAGCCCTCCTGCGTGTGACGTGGCCCAGCAGCCTGGGGGACTCCCGGGAGACACTCTCCTCTGGAAACTGCGGCAGAGGTGCTCAAGGTCCCCAGCCCTGGGCTCTGGGACAGAGGCTAGAGAAGCAGCTTGGCTGAACCCACACCCCACTCCTGCTGGGGGGCTGGGGTGAGGAGGAGGGCGGGGCGGGGATCCATTCCAGTGGGCCCTCGATGGCCCCATCCATCCATCACCCAGTACGGACGGATCCACTCCGGGAAGCATGGAGCGCAGCGCTGACAGCCTGCTCCTCCATCAGCCCCAGCAGCAGAGTGAGGGCCATCATGGGCCCTGGCGGGTGCCCCAGCAGAACCCCTGGCCCGCTGTGCCCTGGGCAGATGGGCGGGAGACGACCGTGGCTTAGCGATCGGATCCAGTGAGTCTCCTCTGGCAATCCTGGGAGGGCGGTGGACCGATAGCAGGTGACAGCGGGACATTTACAGTTCTGATGGGCGATAGGGGAACCGGGCGGAGGCTGGCGGAGGCAGCAGAGAGGTCAGCACGGTTGATGGTGCTTGGGGTCGATAAGATCTGACGGCTCAGAGACAGATGGCTGCAGGGGCAGCGTCCCCACCCCAGAGGGCCCAGGCTGCAGGTAGCGGACCTGGCATGCTGGTGGGAGGTGGGGGGAAGTGCACAAAAGGGAAGGGTGGGAGCAGCCTGGGGGAGGCGAGGGGACCTCTTCTCACTCTTTCTGCGTCTGTTTCTGCCTGCTTCTCAATCTCATCCCCTCTTTTCTTGCTCTAGTCACCATCCCTGCGAGACTGTCTCCTTCCTGCCCTTTCTTCTTCCTCTCCCTCCTCAGGTGTGCGTCTACCTGGCTGTCCTTGCTCCCCTCCCTTCCTTTCTCTGTGATACTCCTGGCACTTATGGGATGCACGCCCTGATCAAACCCATCCTGCAGTCTTTACACATATCCGTGTTCATTTGTTCCTCAGTCCTCCCGCACCCCACTTTGCAGCTGAGGAAACTGAGCCTCAGAGGTTAGATGACTTGGTCAAGGTCGCCCCTTGGTGAGGGCTGGACACGAGGTCTTTCTGAACCTCACCGCCCTGAGTCTCTGCAGGAGGGAGCCAGGATCAGGACACCTCTACAAGACCTCTCTTGGGGACTTGGTCTCTGGGTCATTCCACGACCTCCCTCTCCTCTGGCTCTGAACCTCTCTGTTTTCCCTCTCGCTTCTCAATCCCTCTCCTCATCTCCAGGCTCCTCCTGTCCCCTTCCCCACCCCAGCTCAGCTGCACCCCTCATGGGCAGGTCCTCTCCCGGACCCCCAAAGACCAGAAGCAGAGCCCTCCCTGCTCCAGCGGCAATTCAGTCCTGACGCTTTGGTCCTCGCCCACACGGATCTTCTCTACCAAACCCCTAACGTGGAGTAGTTGGCGTATTTGAGTAATCGATGCCCCTTCTCTGAGAGCTTCCCACTCCATCCTCTGATGGGGCAGCCCTGGCAGCCATGTTGGCATCATGTGACCGCTGCCCCCCATGTTGGTCACCTGACCCAACGTGGGCCAATCAGACCCTCTCTTGCAGAAGTTTGGGATTCAGCATCTAATATTTTTTCATTAAAATTTTTTAAACATTAAAATGCTTTTATTATTTTTAAATTATGCAAACAATTACATGCCAATTGTAATAAAAACAAAATCAAGTAATAGTTAAGAATAGAAGAAAGGGACTAAAAATCACCTAAATCCCACGTCCGGGTGTCAGCCACATTTAGGTGACTGTTCTTTCTCTTTGCAAACTCCCACTCATACATCCAATTTTACATAAATCCAATTCGAAGTGAATGGGCTCACACCACACGTGCTGTTTTTAACACCATCAGTATTTTCCTTATCATGGAAAAAAGTGCTTCCCTTCCTCCTCTCCTCCCCCTCTCTGCTCTTTCCTTCTCCTCCTCCTCTCTGCACTTTCCTCCTTTCTCTTGGCTTCCCCTGTACTCCTTCACACCAGCCCACCCCATGTCCAGCCCTGGTAAACAGTTCATAATCCGGTCCTTCTGTGACAGGCTGAACAGCGGTCCCCAAAAGAGGCCTCCATAGAACCTGTGTTACCCTATTTGGAAAAGGGGGTGCATGGATATGACTAAGGGCCTTGATACGGGGAGATTATCTGGAGCTTCTGAGTGTCCCCATGTTTTTAAATTTTTTCATTAAAGTTGCTGAGGCTGGCCTCAAGTGTGTGATCCTCTAGCCTCAGCCTCCTGAGTAGCTGGAATTACAGGTGCATGCTATCACATCCAGCTGAGGGGTCCCAATTTAATCACAAGGGTCCTTCTAAGAGGGAAGCAGGAGGGGTCCAAGGAAGGTGAACATGGAGGAGATTGGAGAGCTGTGGTCATGAACCAGTGGGCAGAGAGGCAGCCTCTAGGTGCTGGGAGGGGTAGGACGCAGATTTTCTCCCAGAGCAGCCAGCCTGTGAGCGTCTTGATGAGACTAAGTGTAAATGTCTGACGTCCTGGGCCACAAGAGAGCAATGTGTGTTATTTTAAGACACTAAGTGGGGAATTTTTCACAGCAACAAACGAGTACCGATTTAGATACCAGAAGTGAGGTGGATGCTGCCGGAACAGACGCCTACAGAGGCGGAAGTGACTTTGGAGTTGGCTGATGGGTGGGATTGGGAAGAATTTCATGGCACAGGATAGAAAGGGGAGGCCTGGATTGCCTTGAACTGATCATTGGTAGAGATGGGGTTCTGGCTCATAGGGAAACGGGGGCACATGGGGGAAGCCTAGGTCACCGCAGAGAATGCCTGAGCCAGCACCAACAGGCACCAGGAGCAACGTGAACACCGAAGACCCATTGAAGAGGCTCTGGAGAAGCCAGGCGCGCGGTTTGGAAAGTCAAGGAGCGGGGGTCCTCGTCCTCGGGTGGCAGGGGCAGCCGGCAGAATTGCATTCTGCAGCTGTGGAGCAGAACTGGCAACGAGGAACTCTTCCATTTTAGCTGAGAAGGCTTCTGAGCAAAGGGTCCAAAGGGCGGGCTGGCTGCTTCTTGCTGCTCAGAGTAAAATGTGGAAAGAAGAAGAGGGAGAGGGAGAGAGGGAGGAGATTCAGAGAAGTGAAGCAAAAAGGAGCCAGGAGGTCTGGGGAATTCTCAGCCCGTCCAGATTGTAAAAGGTGCTAGAGTCCCCGTTAGGAGGTGCCCTGGAGAGCAAGCCCAGGGTGTGGCTGGGAAGCATCTTCTGAGTGTCCCCGAGGGGCCCAGAGGTCCCAGCGTCAGTCACGTCAGTCACGCGGAGGGCCAGCCACTGGAAGGAGTGCTCATGGTGTGGCTTGCCCATCCATGGTCCTCTCAGGGGGAAGCAGGACCAGACCCGGGCGGGTCTGCAGAGGAGCCTCTTGCCCAATGGAGCAGGTCCCTGTGAGCTACATAGGAAACCCACAAGGCTTCGGAGGTCATGAGAGCTGCAGAAACTCCCCACCCTGGACCAGAGAGGAGGAAAATGAAAGAAGGCTTTCTGAGCCTCAAAATCCTACAGGCAGGAAACAGAGCAGCGAAACCGCTCAGGTAGAAGCACATGCCACAATACAGGTGGCCAGAGGGACAGGCAGAGGCTCAGATGGTGGCATCACCAAGGAACCCGCTCACCTCCTGGGCCTTTGTGTCCACAGCCAACTATGAACTGGGCAGCTGTGGGGTGACCGCAGCCAGGCCACCCTAAGGAAGGTCAATGGCAGGGAGGAGCCTGGGGGAGGACAGGAAGAGCAGGGAGACAGACAGGGGGCTCAGGCTGTGGGGTCCTGACACACGCTCCTTCCCTCCCTCGGGGACCCAGAGCCTCTCTGCTGTCCTTGGGACCGGCACGCCCACTCTGCAGCTCCCTTGCAAGAGGTCACCTCTTCCTTGTGCAGGATTCTCTTCTAGAGATGCAGGGAAAAGCGTTCTGCAGCAGGTGTGCCCGGGATCCGCCCAGGCTGAAGCTGTGTTCAGGTGGCACCTGCTGTCCCTCGAAGGAGAGCCCAGAGCCCTGGATGGAGGTGGGCTGTCACCCTCTGCAGAGCTGACAAAGGACAGGAAGCCCCCCCCCCGCACACTACCCTCCCCGCCCTTAGATTTCCACACCAGCCACATACGGCTGTCCAGTGGGGCAGAGTTTAGCAGAGCTGTGTGTCCCCAGGTAAGATGCTTAATCTCTCTAGGCTGTGATCTCTTCATTTATAAAAGGGACATTTTAACAGTGCCCATCTTATGAGATTGCTGTGGGGGTTGACTAACTAACAACATGTTTAAAAGTGCTTCACATAGTACCAGGCACAGAGTAAGGGCTTGATAATATTAGCTATAATAATACTAATATACAGTATTAGACCTGGGTGTTGGTGACTATTTCACATAGGCCTGCTGCCCACCACAGCTGGCACCCATCAGAAGCTCTTATTAAGCGGTAGAAAAGGGCTAAAGATCATTCGGTGTAGGTTTAACCCCCAAACCACTTTTAAAATGGAACTCAGGCACGGTGTGGCGGGGCACACCTGTAACCCCAGCAGCTTGGGAGGCTGAGGCAGGAAGATCGCAAGTTCAAGGCCAGCCTCAGCAACTTAGCGAGGCCCTAAGCAACTTAGCGAGACCCTGTCTCAAAATAAAATACAAAAAGGACTGGGGAGGAGGCTCAGCAGATAGGAGCCCCTGGGTTCGATCGCCAGTACCAAAAACAAACAAATGAAAACAGGAGCGCAGGAGACTCCCAGGCCTTTCCAGGGTCACAGCAGCAAGTCAGGTGACAACTGTCAGATGGAATCAGCTCTTTCCGCCAACTTAGTGTCTTCTGTTCCTTCAAATCAGGAGACCGCCCCCCTACCAGTTCCTGTGCTGATCAAAAACACCTGGGATCCAAAAGAGGGCTGCGGCCAACTGAGCCTCACTCTCCACAGGTGGGGCTCAGGCACAGGGATTTCGTAAAGCTGCCCAGGTAGGGTTGCCAGGAGAAGGCCAGGGCTAAGTTCGAATTTGGACAACGAATACATTCTTAAATACAGGTATGTCTCCAATTTTTTCACATATATACTTACACCCCGAACATGTATTCATTATTCCTACTGTGATTGGTGTGGATTTTCTTTTCATGTTGGGAATGGAACCCAGGAGTGCTCTACCCCTGAGCTACATCCAGAATTTTAAAAATTTTGAGACATGCTAAGTTGCTGAGGCTAGCCTCTAACTTGTGATCCTCCTGCCTCAGCCTCCGGAGGAGCTGGAATTACAGACCTGGCTTTCTCACTGGCTTTATGGGCATATCAGGGCCTAATGTCCTCAGACTCCTGGGAGGAATGGGGGTGTAGTACCAAGCCTGGCTGCCTACATCCTGCTTGTGCCCCCCATGATGGTCTGTCTCTTGGTCCAAATGGAAGGTGCTTCCTCTCCCTCAATCTGTAAGGGTCTGATTTATTTGCTTGTGGTCTAAACTCTACCAGACCAGGGAACAAACTGTCTTGTCTTCTGTTGTATCTCAGGGCAACGCCTGGCACACAAGAATACCAATACACATGGACAGAAGAGACAAATGACACAGCCCTGGGGAGGAGGCAGATCACTTCCTGGTTCACATACCTCTCGGCTGCTCCACATATGGGCCACCAACTGGCCCCGTTCGTGGTCCCTGGGAGCTGGCTAGAAATGTAGAGTCTCAGGCCTCCACCCAGATCTCCGCCTGTATCAGAGGCAGCCCACCACCCGCCAGTGGGGATCTTCACACATGTCCCCAGGTCCCCATTGCCTCCGCTCAAAAATAAAAGATCACAGGGTCCTTTACGGCCTCTTCCTGGCGCTGCTGTTCAGGTTAGGTGCTAACGACAACGTGCAGCTTACAAGATGGCCTCGTTCCTGTTGTGGGCGTCCGGAGGGTCGTAAAACAGTGCCTGGCGCCCTCAGCCTCTCTCCCAGCCAGCCTCTTCTCCTAGCCTCGCTGCTCCAAGTTCCAGGTGCCTGAATGAAACCTGGCTCTCCCTACCCCTTCCTGTTCCTAACGGCAGGCGGACCCGTCATCGTCACACGTGTCGCTCTGAAGAGGGTGGAGCAGGGGGCGCCTGGGGGGCGAGTGGGACCAATTCAAACGGGCTCCAGTCCCCGCACTTGGTTTTGTCCTGTTGCAAATGTGTTGTTTGATACAGGCCTGATCAAACACGTCCCTGAGCTGGGGACTTGGGGATGGAGAGAGGAATTAACATTTTTCCCTCCACCGGCGGCCCCCTCCTCCATGTGGCCTCCTGGGGATCGCATTCAATTATAGATGGACCTCAAAGTCCAGCTTCACGTCCCGCGCCGGCTCCGGAGGCTTCCGAAGGACTGAGCCAACATCTATTAACGTTTTCCTCGGCCCGGGCTGTGTGCCGGGCGCTTTACAAACATTTTTATGGGGTTACTGGGGGAATAAATGAAACACAGGGTTAATGCATTTCCTGAAATCGAAAATTCCATCAGCTGTAGCTTTTTTTCCCCCCTCAATTTAATAACAGCCACATGAAATGTGTAAGTGCACTGCTTCCTGGCCACTCAAAGGGTGGTCCACGGACGACCAGCGTCCCGTCACCCGAGAACTTCGGAACGCAGACGCTGAATCAGAGCCCACGTCTCAACAAGCCCCTGGGGGTGGGTTACGCACATGGAAGTGTGAGGAACCGAATTCA
>PVKS010046956.1:0-13050 GCA_004027875.1 Aplodontia rufa | reverse complement strand
AACATAACAAGGAGATACCACCACATATTTTTAAGAAGGGCCAATATCCAGAATACTCACAACACCAAATGCTACTGAGGATGTCATACAATGGATATTTTCACTCCAGGTAGGAAGGAAAAAAAGAATAACCACTTTAAAAGACATTTTGGCAGTTTCTTACAAAATTAACCATTCTCTCACCATATAATCTTATAATCATGCTCCTTGGTACATACTCAAAGTAGTTGAAAATTTATGTCCCCAAAAACCTATATATGTAGGTTAATAGCAGCTTTTTTATAATTACTGAAACTTGAAAGCAGCAAGATGTCCTTCAATAGGTGCCTGGATTAATAAATGGTAGTACATTCAGACAAGAGGATATTATTTAACACTTAAGAAAAATGAGCTAGCAAGCATGGAAAAACATGGAAGAAATTTACATACACATAACTGAGTGAAAAAAGTAAATCTTGGGCTGGAGCAGTGGCTCAGCAGTTACGGCGCTTGCCTGGAATGTGCAAGTACGTGAGTTCGAACCCCAGCACCCACGTACACAACTAAGTGTCAGAGCAGCGAAAGCCATGTGAAAAACTCAATAAAAATTGATTCTGTCTGTCTCTCTCTCATTGTCCCCTCTTTCTTTAAAAAGAAAAAAAAAGAAGTCAATCTTAAAAGGAAGGCAGTATACTATAGGATTTCAACTAGGAAATTCAGAAAAAGGAAAAATTCAGTATACAGTAAAAAGATCAGTGGTTTCTATGACTTAGAGGATAAGATAGGATGATATACTGCAAAAAGACAAAGCAGAACACTTAGAATTGAGAACCCAGCTAACCAAATTAAAAATTCAATTTTAAATTTTAATAAAAGATGAAATTCAGTAGAAAACAAAACATCAGCTCTCAAAGAAAGAACTTATGATGGTGATGACAGGCTGAGTGTTATTGAATGTGTTGAAGACAGAAAGGGGGGAAGTATTGAACATGATCAAAATTTCCAAGAGGTATGGGATGAAATAAGAAGAGTAGTTGGAATACAGGATTGTATTGAATAACAAATTAAAGGCATAAACAACATTCTCATTGAGATAATTAAAAAAACATTCCCCCATATCAGAATTGAGCCAGACATACATATTCGGAAAGCATGTAAGACACCAAATAGACCTAAACAAATGAGAAACTCACTGAGACACATCATATTCTAAATGAATAAGAGTAAAAAAAAAAAAGGAAAGAATATTATAATCTGCAAAAGAGAAACATCAAGTCACATTCAGAGGCAAATCAATATGGATCACATTGAATTTCTCAGCTCAGACCCCAAAGTCAAGGAAAACTTAGAACAAAATATACAAATCCCTGAAAAGAAACAAATGTCAATCAAGATTACTATACCTAGCAAAACTCAGCTTCAAATGCAATGGGGAAATAAAAACATTCCACAGTAAGAACAAATTAGCAACATACATGAACACAAAACTAGTACTACATAGAATATCAAAGAAAAACTTCACAGAGAGGAACAAGCAAGCAACTCCCTAAATGCACAAACAGAGGAAAGTCAATAAAAGCATGACCCACTAAAATATAACCAAGAATGCACAAAACACAGCAAAGATCATGATGACAAGAAACCATAATAACATATCTATTCTAATGAACTCAATGCCCTAATAAAAAGACATAGAATAGCAGAATGGATCTAAAAACAAAATCCAACAATATGCTGCTTTAAGAGTCACATCTTATACCCAAAATAGTCACAGATTGAATGTGAAAGTTCGGGAGAAAATCTACCAGGCTTATGGCCCAAGAAAGCAAGCCATAATTGTGATATATATATCTGACAAAGTAGATTTCAAACAAAAATTAGAAGAGACAAAGAATGCCACTACATCTTAGTAAAGGAAACACTACCTCCAGAAGATATAAGATAGTGAAATCCATGCCCCAAACTCCAATGCTCCCAAATACATGTAAAAAATACTTAATGACATTAAACCACTTATTGATCTCAACGTTATATACTGGGGGAACTTTAATACATATTAATCACCAATAGCAAAAAATCAATAAAGATATCTAATAGCTTAAAAATCAAATGAACTTAACAGACATCTACAGAATGTTCCATCCCAAATTGGCTGAGTTTACCTTCTTCACAGCAAATTGGCTGAGTTTACCTTCTCCAAAATATATAATACTCTTATCCACAAAATAAATCTTAGGAAATACAAAAATGTGGATATAATCCCATGCATCCTGTCAGATGATAATGGTGAGATCTTAGCAATGCACAGCAGGAAAAATAATGGAAAGTATATAAATGCATACAGATTGAATAATATCCTATTAAATGAAGATCAATTAGGACATGAGAGCAGAAATCAAGAAATTCTTGGAAATGAAATGAATGAGGATGCAGACACAACATATCAAAATCCCTGGGACAGTATGAAAGCATTCTTTTTTTTTTTTAAAGAGGGGCAGTGAGAGAGACAGGGAAAGGGAGAAACAACTTTATTTAGTTTTTCACATGGCCTTAGTTGCTCCAACACTTAGTTGTGTACCTGGTGCTGGGGTTTGAACCTGGGTCCTTGTGTTTGCCAGGCAAGCTCCAAAACCGCTGAGCTACTGCTCCAGCCCCTGAAAGCATTCTTAAGAGGTAAATTTATAGAAGAGTGCCTTAATCAAAATCACATGAGACACCAAAAAATAAGTTTATGTTCCACCTCAAATCCCTATAAAAGAAAAATTGCAACCCCAAAGCCAGTAGAAGACAGGAAATAATCAAGATGTCAGTGGAAATTAATGAAATTGAGACTAAAAAAAAGTACAAAGAATCAATGAAAAAAAGAGTTGATTCTTTGAAAAAATAAATACAATTGACAAACCCCTAGGTGACTACATCAGAAGAAAGAATGAAATAAAAAAAAAATCAACAAAATCAGAAACAAAAATAGATACATCATTACTGACCCATCTGAAATCCAGAGGATTATCAGAACCTATTTTCAAAACCTGTGTTCCTCCAAGTTAGATAAATCTGGAGGATGTTGACAACCCCTAGCCAAATAGGAAATTCCCAAATTGACAAAGGAGAATATTGAAAACCTAAGTAGACCAATATCAGGTAGTGAAACTGGAATACCAAAGTCCTTCCAAATAAGAAAAGCCAAAACCCTGATGGATTCTAAGTTGAGCTCTACCATACCTTTATAGAAGAACTAATGCCTCTCCTTATTAAGCCATTTCACAACATTGAAATGAATGGAACCCTCACAAACACTTTTTATGAGGCAAACATAACCCTGATAACAAAGCCAAACAAGACACATCAAGAATGAAAACCATAGATCAATATCTTTGATGAACATAGACACAAAAATCCTTAATAAAATTCTGGCAAATGATATCCAAAAACACATCAACAAGATAATACAATACAATCAAGTAAGTTTCATTCCAGGCATGCTAGGCTGGTTCAACATACACAAATCAATAAATGTGATTCATCATTTAAACAGAATTAAAAGCAAAAACCATGTGATCATCTCAATTGACACAGAAAAGTCCTTTAATAAGATTCAGTACTCTCTTGTGCTCAAAACACTGGTGAAGATAGGGATTAAAGGAAATGAATTTTTTAAGGGCAATTTTTGACAAAACCAAAGCCAACATATGCTAAATGGACAAAAACTGAAAGCATTTCCACTGAACTTGGGAACAAGACAAGGCTGTCTTTTCTCACCATTCTTGTTCAATATAGTTCTCGAATCCCTAGCCAGAGCAATAAAAAAAGTGAAGGAAATCAAAGGCATTCTAATAGGAATAAAACAAGTTAAACTATCTCTATTTGCCAATGATATAATTCTATATCTAGAAGACCAAAATAACTCTATTAGAAGACTTTTAGAGCTTATAAATGGATTCAACAAAGTGGCAGGATACATGATCAACACCAGTAAATTAATAGCTTTCCTGTACTCCAATAGCAATTTGGTGGAAGATGAAATCAGGAAATCCTTCCCATTCACAACAACCTGCAAAAGAATAAAATACTTGGGAATCAATCTAACAACAGAAATAAAAGACCTCTAAACGGAAACTATTGAACATTGAAGAAAAAAAATAAGAACTGAGAAGATGGAAAACATTACGTGTTCTTGATTAGGCATAATCAATATAATTACAACGGCCAATCTGCTGAAAGATTTGTACAGAATCAATGCAATCCACATCAAGATCCTAATGTCATTCTTACAGATGTTGAAAAATCAATTCTCAAATATATTTGGAACAACAAGAAACCCCAAATAGCCAAAACATTACTAAGCAAAAAATAAAAAAATTAAAAAAAAAAGCAGGAAGAATCAATCACAATACCTGATACGAAATTATACTGTACAGCTGTATAACAAAATCAGCACGGTATCAAAATAGGCATGAGGACCAATGAAATAGAATAGAAGACAGTAAGAGAAACCCAAAAATCTTTAACTGTCTGATATTCAACAAACAGAGCAAAAATATAGCCTGTAAAAAAGACAGCCTCTTCACCAAATGGTGCTGAACAAACTGGACAGCCGTATGCAGAAAATTGAAAGCAGATCCTTATCTCCCACCCTTCACAAAAATCAAAGGGAAATGGATCAAAGAATTAGGATTTCAACCAGCAACCATAAAATTATTAGAGGAAGGAATAAGATTAACAGTCCACCATATTGGTGTAGGCACCAAATTCCTTAGTAAGACTCCCATAGTACAAGAATTACAGCCAAGAATCCAGTGGGATGTCATTAATGTAAAAAGCTTCTTCACAGCAAAAGAGTTAGTTAAGAGTATCAAGAAAGAAGATACACAATGGGAGAAAATCATGATCTGCTACCTCTCCAACAGGGGGCTAATATCCAGAATATACAAAGAACACAAAAGAAAAAAAAAAAAGAAAGAAAAAGAAAAACAACAAAAAGACAAACACTCCAAACTATAAATGGGCTATTGAATTAAGTAGAAAATTCTCAACAAAAGAAGTTCCAAAAAACCAAAAGATATATGAGAAAGTATTCTACATCATTAGTAATCAAAGAAATGCAAATCATAACTGTGCTGTGATTTCACCTCACTGCAGTCAGAATGGCAAAAATGAAGAATATGAACAATAATAGATGCTGAATGTGTTGTGGTGAGATAGGAACACTAACATACTGATAGTGGGAATGCAGAATACAGCCACTCTGGAGAGAAATGAAGATATACTTCAAAAGATTAGGGATGGAACCACTGCATGGTCTAGCTATCTCACTCCTGGGTGTTTTACCAAAAGAGCTAGAATGGGCATATTACAGAGATATAGCTTCACCAATGTTTTTAGCAGCTCAATTTACTGAAGCTAAACTATGGAACCAACCCAGATGGCCCTCACTGGATGAGTGGATTAAAAAACTGTATATATAATGGTATTCTACTCTGCTATCAGAGAGAATTATATCTTGGCATTTGCAGCCAAATGGATAGAGATGGAAAAAATTATGCTGAGTGAAATATCCCAAACTCAGAGACTTAAGGTCCGAATGTTTTCTCTCATATATAGAAGCTAGAATACAACTGGGAACAGACTGAAAGTTGGCTAAGCTAATAATAACCTCAACATGGGTGAATTATTACATGAGCAAGGGGAACCTTGCCTATGAGGATGGGGAATGAAGGGAGGGGAGCAGGGACAGGGGAGGGAGTAGGAGGAACATCAATGTAGCCATAGGGTGGGAGTAGGGGTATTACCAACCCAGTGGGGAATCTTCTACTTCCATGTGAAGCCCAACTAACCATAGGGTAATGTAGGGGGAAACATGGGATGGGGGATGGACTCGAAGGGGGGAGATCATGGACTGACATCAGCCTCGACTTGCTTTGTTATTATGCATGTGTTCTTGATTGTATGACAATGATTCCCTCCTAAATGAAAGACTACGTTGAACAAATAAGAAAATTAATAATAAAGGATGAACAGACAAACAAAAAATATTAATTCAGAATTCCCAAAAAAACACACTGCTTATAACAGATTGCTGATACTTTTTGATTACCATTGGCCCATTCTTTAAAATGTATAATAAGTGTGCATCACAAATAATATTAACATTATATAGAAAAGTAGAATGTGGGAAATTGTCCTTAACCTCCTGGAGTTCTTTCTGCTTCACCTAAGAGTTTTGTTCTGGAAAAGCTTGGTCTTCTTCTGTTTGAGCTTAATATGTATGTCCAATCTGACAACCTCATCCTTGGTGTAAATTGACCTATATTATGGGGTGGAAAGTTGAAAATAAGTTAACTGAATTTAGATGTCTCTTTGTTCATAAAGCAACTAATCTTGTGTGTGTCTGCATTGTTTGACATCTGCATTGACTACATTTATTTGTTCCTTTTATTTGGGTAGATGTGTGGAAGGTTAAGTTCAGTGACATATTTATAGATGCTTGGAGAACATTTGTCTTAGAGACAGAAATGAAAATAAGGCATTTACCAAGAGAACAAAAATTTAGACATCAAAAGACAAAAATTGTGCAAAATAGATAATTTTGGCCTTTCTGATTAAAAATAATAAACAATTTATAGTTTCATAATATATCCTACATTGATTATTTACCTCTTCCTCATTTCTATATAGTTGCTAACAGAAAATTCTACTGCAAAGAAAGGTCTAGAGCTTGCTGTATTCTCACTGCCAGTTTATGATGATTTCACATACCAAGATAAGTGAAGATGTAGATCATTTTGAGCTCATTTCCTTGACAAAAGGAAAGACTGTAAACCCTATCTGTAATCCTTGACTTATGGCACGGAATAATTTGAAAATGTATTATTTCAGTCCCTTGATATACATTGCCTATGAAAAATTATGCATTTCTCTTTATTTTTATATCTGTACACACAAAATATTCTGTCAAAAATATCTACATTAGAGGCTGGAGTGGTGCCTCAGCATGTCTGGCATGCACAAGGATCCAAGGTTCAAACCTCAGGGCCACAACTAAGTATCAGAGAAACAAAAGCCAGATGAAAAAAAATAAAATTCATTCTCACTCACTCTTAAAAAAATCTACATTACATATCATTTTTATACATATTCTAGATTCCACAAATGTCTTTATAATATTTTCTAGATTTCTTCTGTTTTCAGTTTGTAAGTAATAATACATACAAATATCAAAATGTTGGCAAAGCTTTCTAAATATAGAAAGCCCTTTTTAACTTAATGATGAAGGCTGGGTCAGCATAGTAATCTACCTTGCTTAGCTATCTATTTTTAATTCATTCAGTATTTGTATTCTTGTATAATATGAGAATAGATCCCTATTTGTATATATGCATAAGTAAATGTTGTAGAAATTATTCTCTCCTTCTTTATAATACAAAGTAATTTTTCTTATTAATTATAGTGAATGAAGGTTATAATTACTCTTTCTTGAAACAATTTTTCTCTAACACTTCAAACTATTTCTCAATTAAAGGTTATGGATTTCACCCTTTCTGAGTTCTCAGCTTGCTTTACTTTGTGTATGCTGTGTATTGCTGTCGAACTAAGATCTGTCTAATGTTATGCCAACTGTTTTAATACAAAAGAGGTATTTTAAAGTGTGAATAGTATTAGTAAAAAATTATATTAAACACAGTTAATCATTATTAGAATAAATGTGCCTTTTCTCAGCATGAATAATTTCTAATACAGGCACAGAATGAATTCAACTTTATTGGGTCAATTTTTAGGTGGAAGCATTAAGATAACTGCCTCGTATATTCCTATGCCTTTCAATAGCAGAAACCTTGTATAAGCATGAGGCTCTGCACAAAATTATGGTTTTGTTTATAATGAAACGAAGATGGCTATTTTAAATAGAAGAAACATCTATTGGTCTGTCAAGTTGTTGTTATTCATATCCAAAGAAATATTTTATCCTCAAATTAAATTTTTAATTAATGATTAATAAATATAGCATTTTCTAGCCAAGTTTAACAATTAAAAAATAAATTTACACACAGAAGCTGATATAATTTCAAAATTTATAAGATTTATTATAGACATTATATCATACAAAAACTTCACTAAAGTTTCATATATGTGCACAATTGGACCCTGATGCTTGAGTTCTCCTCTTTCACTATCATTAAACTTTCTACAATAAAATTGTTATATTTCTAAATAAATTTTAAAGGATACACATTATTATTAAAAATCAATTATGTTTTGTGATATATCAATGGTATAACAAAAGTGTAATTAAATAACAAATTCCATCAGTTTTCCAATAATAGTCCATCCCACTTTACTTTTGGCTACTAGGTGCTCATATATGCACACAATATTTTATTAGCATGATTAAATTTAATGTGTGATTCATGCTCATTAAAACATCACTAATATTATCTTTCTTTATTCCTATACTTGTTGATCATAAGTATATAATATTATTCTCTTTGTCTATATATATATATATATATATATATATATACATATATACATGGACATAAAATAATATGTAGTGTACCAAAAGATCAACAGTTTTTGCTTCACTCCAGATATTAAATAGTGAAAAATGGATCATCAAAATAGCTTTTAGCAATAATCAATTAATTAATTCAGCATCATTTACAAAGGATGGGTGGAATATAAAGCTTTGTTAGCCAAACATTTTTCAGTGACTAACACTTAAAAATGAGAGTGTAAGAAAATGAAATTGTAAATCAATCTTTAAAGCTGTATCATGCAAAATTCCCATGATCTCTTTAGTCAAATTCTGTAAATATAACAGTGCACAAATAAAACATCAAAACATGCAACATATTTTAATCATGAAAGAATAAAAATTATATAGACAGATAATATGTCCAATTAAAAAGTCACATAAGTCAATTACCCATGAACATCTTTATAAAAATATTACTCATCTATTTCTTGAGTTAAATAGCTGAATGTTTATTCCAAAATAAATGTCTGGTTCTTCAAGTGAAAGTGCATTTAATAATAGGTAAAATATCTATGTTCATAGCAGCTCAATTTACAATAGCTAAATCATGGAAATAACCCAGATGTCCCTCACTGGATGAATGGATCCAAAAGCTGTGGTACCTATATATACCATGGAGTTTTACTGAGCAATTAGAAGCAATGATATTGCAGCCTTTGAAGGTAAATGGATGGCTATGGAAGAAATTATGCTGAGTGAAATCAGCACATCCCAGAGAACCAAGGGTCAAATGTCTTCACCCATCTGTGGAGGCTGGAACTAGACCCTGACTGTTGAAAGAGGTGGTCTATTATCAGGTATTAAATCCAGATATCCTGCAATGTTATACAACCTAATACTTTTTTTAGAGATGTTGTGGAAAGGATAAGGGTGGGTAACTGGGGGGGCACTCTTGGGGGTAAATCTAATCTTTAAAATCTATATACATTATATATTATTTTGTTAAAAATTTCTATAATTGTTCAACAAATAAATTTCTCAATAAAGAATAATAGGTAAAAGCAGCTTCTGGAATGCAAAGTTTACATTCTGTTTCTTAAAATGGAATAGAATTTTCAAGCAATTGTTTTTCCTTACCTGGTTTGGAATGGGGTAGTGAAAGATGTTATCATTTTCTTAATTTTTCACATCTAAAGTTTGGAGAAATTGATTCCATTTTGTGGAAGATGATGTAATCACCATCTCTTATTTTGCTATCACCATCACCTGATAGTTTGTTTTTAAAAAAGGCAAAGTGCAGCTGTCTCAAATGTGAATTATTCTATAGAGGGTCATAGGGACTTCATTTTCAGTAAAAACCAAAAATCTATCTAATAAAGTTGAAAATGTTTTCTTTAGCATTCCATTTGTGTGCTGATACAAGCCGTATACCATATTTATAATCCTGAATTGTTCTTCAGTATATTTTTTCAGTCACTAACATGAATTCTAACAGTGCAAAAGATCTATATTGCTTATACTAGGAAGTGCATTAATTTTTTCATAATTTCAAAACTAATTTAATGTTTTTTCTTTCATTCTGTCTTAACATTTCTGTTCAGCTTTGTAAGCTCTAATATTGTTAAACTTATTTATTCTCCCATTTATGTTTGCCAGCAAAATTAAATGAAAACACATTGAGAAACATAAAAACATTCCTGAAATAACAATGGGATTAAATGTTACTATTAATTATCTTCCTTATTGTGTGTCCTGATCAAAGTTAATTAACTATCCTGAGTTGTGTTCTCAACAATTGAAAGTAATTTCTATTGCTTGCATCTTAACCTATATATCCGTAGACATATAGCCATAGAAAGATACCATGTACGTAATAATAATAAATTGTCATGGGGTAGCTGTGACTGTTTAACCATGGGATATATTCCGAGAAATTTGTCATTTGGTTATTTTGCCACTCTGTGAAAATATTATAAAGTACTTTCATCTACTGAAATGGCTACAATATCATTTGGTGATATCATCTTTTAAAACCATCATATACGCAGCTTGCTATTGACCGAAATTTCATTATGCCACATAAGACTACATAATGTAATCTAGAATACAAAATCTATAAATACATGCATACAAAAATTCTATAAATGTCATTAATTATTTTGTATTCTTAAAAATATATTTTGAGGGGTTGTATCTAGGTTCATCAATATAGCAGTGTTGGCACATGTTTGGAGCAGAGAGGCAGAACCCTCATATATAGATAAATGTCTTTTTTCATTAAAATGGTTTCGCTACAATGGGAATCTCACTTTTCTCTCTCATGAATGTGCCTTCTCTCCAGTTCCACTTTTTCTGCCATGTTGTGAAGCAGCATGAGGCCCTTACCAGAAGCTAAGCAGATGTCAGCTCAATACTCTTGGACTTTCTACCCTCCAGAACTTGATCTAAAATAATCCTCTTTACTTTACAGTTTATTCTAAATGTTATGTTATAGCAACAGAAAACAGTCTAAGACAGAGATCACTACATAGTAAAAGCATAGAGGTATCATTTGTCATGAATCTTTTTTCAACTTGTTAATTTTTTTATTTTTATGCATGTTGAATTTATAAGATTTTTGGCCAAAAAATGTGTTAGAAACTTAGAAGAAATAGTTACTTATTTTATAATTTGCATAAAATATGACTCATATATCCATTTTCAAAGTATATATAAATTTAGCTATATATTTTTATACATATAGCATAAAAGTTCAACTGTATGTAGATTAACTACATAGTTCTAAAATGAAGCATAAAGACTTCAGTACTTCAGGAACAGAGGTGTGAAGGAAAAGGAAAAGTTGGTTAACATAAATGTAGATTCCTCATGAAACTTTGGCTGGTTAGAAAGTTTATTTATATAATTAATGTTATTTTCATAGTGATTTAAGTAGTTGACTAAGAGAATGGAGAGAGAGAATGTTTTGTTACCATGGTGTCAAGCTTGGTAATTGACAGGTTAGTTGAAATCTTTAAAATGCCATAAGTTATAAAGAAATTTTCTACATGTAAAAAAATAATAGAAAATATAAAATTTTGCTTTGGAATGGTTTCAATAAATACAGACATCATTTTCTAGGAAAGACCTGAGGGAAAGTAAAAGAAATGATAAAAATTGAAAAAGCTCATTTCAAGATGTCTTTACAGTGTTTAGTTCACAAATCATTCAAAAATACAGTCAAAATCAAAAAAGGTGAATAGCATTATATATAAAAGAAAAAAATGAGTTTTCTTACTGAAACTTCCATAGCTTGTACTCAAAGCAAAATTAATTAGAACTAAAGAACACTGAGTTTAAAGAAATATATGCAGAAAGTTATTATTTTGCAATTTTAAAAAATTCTAGACTATTCCCAAACATTCTTTTGGTCACATACCAAGCGTTTCCAAATTTGGAGTATTGTCTCAATCATTTTAATAAAGAACTAGTAATTTGGGGCTGGAGCAGTGGCTCACTGGTTACGGTGATTGCCTGGCATGTGTGAAGACATGAGTTCAAACCACAGCACCACGTACACAAAAAGGTGTCAGAGTAAAGAAGGTCACAAGACAGCTAAATAAAATTATTTCTGTCTCTCTCTCTCTCTCGCTCTCTCATTGTCCCTCTCTCTTAAAAAAATGAATTAGTAATTTTTTAAATGTAAAATTTGTTTTTCTGTCTCTGCATTTCTGTTGTTTTCTCAGAAAAAAAACTTTCTTATTCTTCACCAACAATAATGTCCAAACTTTACATGCTATTATTGACTCTAGTCTGTAGTACATGTAAATCTACTGCAAGTCCTAATCTTAGGTATTCAAAGTAATTATGCATTATTTTATTTTAGATAATAAACATCTATATTTTCTACAAGTAATATGTCCTGTCATGATAAATGTTAATTCAGGGAATTTATTAGTCACTGGAATTGAACTAGGCTAAAAGGTAGAAACCAAGCCAATTTCATATCGTTCAAAGAGAGGGATATAGTCTACCAGCGAATTTTTGCTAAATTGAATTATATTTTCTATTAACAAAAATGTTACTCTGTTCTGCGAATGTAACAGCAAATATAAAAATTTCCAAAATACTAGCTAAATGTTTTATAGACTGAGCAGCCCTGATCTGAAAATCCACAATCCAAAATTCTCTAAATACAAGGTTTTTTGAAAACCAATTTGATGCCACAAATGGAAAATTCCACATGACTTCTTGTGATGAGTTGCAGTTAAAATGCAGTTGCACTAAAATATTGTATAAAATTTCCCTCGAGGTATGGGAATATAGTGCATCTGAATCACAAGTGATTTTTTTGCTTAGACATGGGTCCCAACCTTAGTAAAATGAAGATACATGGAAATACCCCAAAATTTTGTTACTTTCATTGTTCTTAGCTAAGTCATTCTTGAGGTGAATGAATGATCTTTTGGTTTAGATCCAAATTCTATGATCACAAAGATAGAACTAGAAATCTTTTTTAAATTTCTTTGGATGTTAATTAATCTGTACAGCAATTGTTATTACTTAAACAATGCACCTACCTCTTTCCCCAAAATAAAACTGAAGCTGAGAGATTTTTA
>PVKS010046955.1:0-13046 GCA_004027875.1 Aplodontia rufa | reverse complement strand
TTTTAAGTCCCAGAGCACCAACTTGTACAATAATATATGTATAATTAGACCACAGAAATAAAGTCACTTACCTATAGCCTCTCGATGGATAGTCATCACGTGAACTGGAATGACCATAATCACGGTAAGTATAATCTCTTGGTGGTGGTGCATAATCCCTTGTGTCACGAGAACTTGGGTAATCTCTGCTTGAATAGCTATAGAAACAAATGTAATTTGGATTATGCTTTTGATGAGCTCTCCTTCAACCTTTTTTAAAGAGAGAGGGAGGGGACAGTGACAGAAAAAGAGAATTTTATTTAGTTTTTCACGTGGCTTTTGTTACTCCTACACTTGCGCATGTTGTGCTGGGGTTCAAAACCACCTCCTTGCACATGTGAGGCAAGTGATGATCCACCACTCCAGCCCCCTTCAATCTTCATAATAAAAAATGCTGCAATATTCTCTTACCTGTCTTTAGTAGAGTATCCATCATCTCTCGGGGACAAATAAACATCTCTACGAGAGGGCAGAGGTTCCCTTCGAGGTGGGCCTCCATAACTATCTCTTCCACGTGATACAGGAGCTTAAGGAAAAATAAGAATTTTAAATGTAGCTAGTGAGAAAAGTTATATAAAATGTGAACTTATTATATTCAGGCAACAAAAAGTAGTGACCTAAACATAACATGTAGACAGATCAAGAAATGTTATTATTCACATCTTTTCAGTACTCATTAACTGCGTGCTACTAGATAACCTGGAATTCTGAGGAAGTGTCATTTCTAAGAGTCAATTTTTTGTGCTGTGGTGATAGCACAATTGTTAGGCATAAAATATTTACCTCTTCCTCCCATTCCACTGCTGCTGCGAACTGGTCCTGAAGGGGCTGACCTTTTAGGAGGAGGCCCTCCACTTCTTGGTGGTGGTCCTCTTTTTACTGGAAGCGGTCCCCTGGAAGAACTCATGTTAAAATGCATGGAATAGCCACCATCATCTATGTTAGAAAGGAAAAAAAAAAAATATGTTAACACAAGAATCAAGGAAAAAACCTGTACGAGCATTCTACTCTTCAACTTTTTTGTTTGGTCTAGCTTTAGTTTTAAATTGTCAAAGGTCAAGCATGAAGAAGTCATGTAGAGGGGGCTGGAGCAGTAGCTCGGTGGTTATGGTGCTCGCCCAGCATGTGCAAGTACACGACTTCAAACCCCAGCACTACATACACAACTAAGTGTCAGAGCAATGAAAGCCACGTGAAAATCTAAATAAACTGATTCTGTCTGTCTCTCTCCCTCTCACTGTCCCACTCTCTTGGAAAACAAGGAAATGAAGTTATTTCAAAGAAAATACAAATTGTTTTACTCTCATATGCTCAATGTGTATACCTATGGGGAAAAAATTTAAATATTTTCCTACAGAACTGCTTAGCTAAGAAATAATATGGGGTCCATCATTTAAATCAACATTAACTTAGGACACCTTTCATGTTTTATTTTTTAAAATCATAATCACTTCAACACATGAGCATATGTTCTTAATTTCAAAGGCTGAAGCCTTTTAACAAGGGCTTAGTTGCAGTACATACAGTGGTGTGGGTTTGCAGTTCCTAATTTATACACTAAACCAAATAGCCACATAAAGTATCTAAATCATTACCCATGTGCCCTCCACGTGAGGGAGGTCCCCTAGTGCCTCCACTTCCTCCTCTTCCTCCTCTAAGACCTCTGGGAGGGCCTCTGCTTCTTGGAGGTGGAGGTGGACCGCGCCTACCACTTTCAAATGATGGTTTGGTGGCTTGTTCCACCTTGATGGCTTTTCCATCTAAGGACTAAGGACAAAAACCAAAACAGTTAAATTATGTCATGATTTTTAAAAGAACTTACAGATCCACTATATACTATTGACATCAACAAGTCCCTCAAAATTCAGTTATAGGTTAGTTTTGCTCACCAATTTGTCTCAGTAAAATGCTAGAAGTAGTTGTTTCTAAAAATGACTTTTCCACTTACTTAAAATGTCTTTCCAGTCTTTAAGAATACAGATATCTGAATCACAGGATAATGTGGATTCAATGCAGTGTGTAAAATTCAAAACAAGTGTATCAGTTCTTTCTTTTGATACCAGAGATTGAAACCAGCAGAGCTTAACCACTGACCCACATCCCCAGCCCTTTTTGAGACATAGTCTCACTAAGTAAGTTGCTTAGGGACTCACAAAATTGCTGAGGCTGGCTTTGAAGTTTCAATCCTCCGGCCTCAGCCTCCATGGGCCACTGAGATTAAAGAAGTAAGCCACCAGCCTAGCTATCAGCCTGTTTTCAAAATAACCAAACCAGGTACAATGGCACATGCTTATAATCTCAGAAATTCCCAGTGACTCAGGAGGCTGAAGTACAAGGACTGCAAGCTGGAGGCCAGCTTCAGCAAGTTAGTGAGATTGTTTCAAAAAAAAAATTTTAAAAAAGACTGGGGATTTACTTCTCTTTTAAAGTGTCCCTTCAGTTCAATCCTCGTAACCACCCCCCCAAAAAACTAAAATAACCAATGTCAGGTTATAAAGCTATGGTTTATGGAAACTAAGATAAAATACAATGCTTATCTATAACATGACATATTACTCTGAACAGAGAAAACTTGTTATGAGGATGTAGTTCAGAGGTAGAGCACTTGCCTAGCATGCAGCAGGACCTCAGTTCAATCCCCTGCACATAGAAAGGATGATCCATAACTGCGTCTATAAAATTTTATTATGAAATTTCAAAATGGGCTTCAGTTGAGGAATTGACTAAATGCTACAGCACATGTCTGGCATGCCTAGTACTGCAAGAAAAAAAAACACCTCATAATGTGCTTCAGGAAAGTAGTACAAGTGGCTATGATCAGGTCTTGGAAATGGTATGTATTTAAAAACAACTCATGAGCTTCCCTGAACCAGACTTGTGACTGCTGACTGCACATGCTATTTAAACACTAGCAAACATGGTAGCAATCACTGTGCAGTCTCACCTTTCCGTTCATGTCTCTGGCTGCATCCTTAGCATCTGCTGGACTTTCAAAGGTGACAAAAGCAAATCCTCTTGATTTGTTGGTTTCACGGTCTTTCATCAAGAGCACTTTAACAAAGTTTTAAGAAAAAGTGTCACTCTAGTTTGAATGAAACAATGAAAGTCAACTAACAAAAGACAAAGCTCAGAACTTCTTAGAGGACAAAAATACAGTATCATGTCAGATATCAGTGCAATCAAATTCATCACAGCTTATCATTTAATTATAACCCAGCAAGTACTTTCAGATAACTCACCTTCCACTATTCGTCCATATTTGCCAAATACTGCTTCAAGGGCTTTCTCATTCGTTTCAGTATTAAGCCCACCAATGAAGAGCTTTCCGGGGCGATCTGCTTCAACCATTTTCCCCCCTGGTGAGTCTGCTGAAAGAGAACAGCATTACCTCCCTGGAGAAGTACCCTACGTTTACGGGACACCTTTAATTGTGGTTTGTCTTGTTTTACTAAAACCTTTATTCTTTGATAAAGGAAAACAAGGAAAAGCTTCAAACACAGTTGGAAGCCAATTTAAAACTAAGTAGTTTAGAAATGGCGCAATTTACATTAAACTGGTTAAAAAGGACTACCTAATGTTTACCTTTGTCCTAAGCTCCCTAGGCTGTTTTTAACGAATTAACAGCTACTTAACATTTCAAAGAGCCAATTTTACTTTCAATTCACGATCTGCCGCCTTTTACAGATTCAAACACACACTCTCCAAGTGATGGACTTTAAGACTACTGGCTCATTCAAGGTCATGTCTAGATGCACGACTTTAACACCAACCCCTCATTCGGGATCTCTCCTTTTTTTCATTAGTATTTGCTAGTAAATCTAAGCAGAAACCTGAAGTTGGAGCCAAGTTCTACTTCATCTCAACAAGACCCCACCCGTCGAAAAAGGTTACTGCCTGCCTTAAAAAAAAGAGCAGTGTCAACATCCTTTCATATTAAATAACGGAATATAGAAGCGTACACTGTAACTCTCACCACTCTACGACTGCGACGAAATCTAATTAAGACTCGTCATTAAAAACCGCGTGGAAAAGACAAAATGGCGACACTTGGATTCAGCCCAGAGCAACCGACACTGATGAGGAACTAACTTTTACCATCAATACTGGCTGGGAGAATTCCAAGGGCTTCCTCTCCAGGGCTGTGCCAATGAACAAGGAGGCCGCAGGGAAGTCCACATGCCTTCGTTAGCGTCAGCGCCATCCCAATGCAGGTACCGCGGTGGCGCGGTCACTTTGCGTCCCGCTCCAGCCTACAAAACCCCGACCTCCACCCCCGCTCCTGCTCCCGCTCCAGCAAGGCGAGGGCCAAACTTTTTAAAGAGGCTTTACGTGAAACGGACCCCCTAAAGTGTTCTCCTTCGACCCCTCCCCTCAGCTTTATTTAAATAGGTCGGCACCTTTGGGCGTCTTAAAATGGCGCCCGCCACCCCCACCTCAAGGGAGATAATCCCAAGTTCTAACGTGGCAAGAGTGCTCGAGAAAACGAGGAGAGGAGACGCGTACCGGAGGGGTGGCGAAGGTCTCACGCTCCTACGAGCTCGCCGACAGGGCCTTCCAAGCAGCGAAGCACGAGTGACAGCTGCCGGATGCAGGAACACTACGTAGAAGCCGCTAGCACTACTGCGCAACGAGGGCGAACAAAGGAGACAGCAAACTTTATACTACCCGGGAACGAGGCTGAAGAACCCGGATGGAAACGAAGCTTAGAATTTGAAACACGAAGGGAGGGGGAAGCGGTTCTCAGTGTCGTCATTGGCTGTATTCTATGTCATTCACTCTTCGCGCCTCCCCTTTCCCGGGGCCCTTAGTCTTCTGGCCGGCGCCGTTTCTAACCGTTTTCCCTACCCCCACCCATTCTCCTCAAAGGCGCGTTTTTGCTTTCTGGTAAAATGGTGCACAGGCTTCGTTTAATAAAGTGGTAAAATTTATTGAGCGTCCTAGTGGACTGGACCCGGTGCAAAACTTGTATCTGTACTTTTGCATGAACTCTTTTAATTCTAAAAATAATGTGATAGAGGCAGAAACTCCCCTGGCAATTTTGCACAAATGGAAAACAAAGAAGTTTGGTTAATACAATATATTTGCCAAAATTAACTTTGACAAGAATCTTTCACGAATGGGAGAAATTCTGATAAAATTAATATCAGGTGAGGGAAAAAAAACCCTGGCAAATGGCATGTAGATAACTTTATTTATACATAATAATTACTGAGCACCTAACTATGTGGCAAGCAATGAGCTAGGCCATGAGATGTAACCCAGAATGAGTGACACAAGGTTCAAGCACTTCATCAGGGTAAGGCTACCCGATATAGCAAATGAAAGTACATGACCCTAGTTAAGTCTGAATTTCAGATAATGAGCACTCTTTTTTAGTATGTGTCCCAAATACCATACACACAAAAAATTATTTGTTGTTTATCTGAAATTAAAATTTAACTGATTTAAAGATTTTGCCCATGGTGCAAGGAAGAAAAAAATTACAAAAATGATTTTTAATTTAATTTATTTTAAACACAACAATAAATGAATAATTGCACCTTGTGATTAGTATGGGGGAGGAAGTAAACCAGATACTTTTAGTGAACAATATTAGGGAGACCAAATTAGATTAAGATATCACAGAAGGACTCTCTGAAGAAGTGACTGGAGGTCAGAGCTGAAGGAAGAGAAGATATCTTGGGAAGAGCTAAGGGAAAAGCCTTTCTGGAAAAGAACACTAAGCACAAGTGGAGGGAAAGAGCTGGGCATGTATCAAAGGGCCAGAAAAAGGACCAAGGTGATGGGAATTTAAGGGACATGATAGGAGGGGAACTAAGGTGGGAAGGACCTGTGAGTCCACTAAATTATCATAACAGGCTAAGTGTGGAAGCAGGGACAGCAATAGAAATATGGGAAAAGACAAGAGGCCCGTGGCTTGAATTAAGGTGGTGGCAGTGGACATTGGAGAGAAAGGAGTAGCTGCTAGATACGTATGGCAGGTAGCATGGACAAAATTGGCTAATGAACTAGATGGTGTTATGGTATGAATATTTGTCTCCAAATTTCTTTGTTGAAATGCCAAGCTCCAAGGTGATAGTATTAGGAAGTGGGGCCTTTGGGAGGTGATTAGATCTTGAGATCCTTCCTAATAAAGTGTCCTATTCCAGATGGAACTGGAGACCATAATCTCATGTGGGAATAAGTCAGACTCAAAGGGAAAAGTACCATATGTTTTCTCTCATATACGGAAGCTAGAGAGGGGGAAAAAAGGATTCCATAAAAGTAGAAGGGAAGCCAGGCATGATGGTGCACACCTCTAATGCCAGCTACTCAGGAGGCTGCAGCAGGAGAATGGCAAATTCCGGGTGAGACCCAGCCTCAAAATAAAAATGGACTGAGGATGCAGTCCAGTGGTAGAACACCCCTGGGTTCAATCTTTAGCACCACAAATTCTTTTTTAAAAGAATGAAAGTAGAATGGAGATCATTAAGGTAGTTGAAAGGGATCCAGGAAGGGAAGATGAGAAAACAGGAAGTATTGGGAAGTGAAATTCATCAAATTATATTTTTATGTATGTATGAACATGCCACAATGAAGCCCATCATCCTATGTAATTATTATGCACTGATAAAAAGAATTAAGTGTCTCATTCCACCATATGAGGGCAGAGTGAGAAGTTACCATCTGTGAACAAGGAGACTGGTGATAGTGGGCCCTGACCACACACTGAATCTGCTGGTGACTTGATCTAGGGCTTCCCAGAACTGTGAGAAATAAGTTTCTGTTGTTTATAAGCTACCCAGTTTATGGTGTTTTGTTATAGCAACCTGAATGGATTAAGCAGACCAGGTAGAGCTGGAGAGCAATTGAGGCAATAAGGGAAATCATTATGGATGACTGTAAACAGCTGGTATTAATAGGACAGATGGTGATGGTCATTTATCAAAATAGTTGCAGAGGGGTGGCTGGAGTGGGTGCTCAGTGGTTACAGCACTTGCTTTGCATGCGCAAGGACGTGAGTTCAAACCCCAGCACCATATACACAACAAAGTGTTGGAGCAACGAGAGTCACATGAAAAACTAAATAAAATTGATTCTCTCTTTCTCACTGTCCCTCATTTAAAAAAAATAGTTGCAGAGGGGCAATTTGGGCTATGGGGATAGAGAAATATAAGGCTTAGAATACAAATCTGTGCTAAAATGTCACCTTAAAGATAGTAAGAAAAGCCAACAGAATGGATGAAACCACCAAAGAGAGACCAGTGTAAAAAGAAGACCCCAGAACACACTATATAAACTACCAATATATGTATATGAGCGAGGCATGGTGGTACAGACCTGCAATCGCAGCTACTTGGGAGACCTAGGCAGAAGGACCTCAAGTTTAAAACCAGCCTTGTCTCAGAATAATAATAATTAAAAGGGCTGGGGATATAACTCAGTAGTACAACACCACTGAGTTCAATCTCCAGTACTTCTAATAAAAGGGGGGGTGGGTATGTAGCTCAGTGGTACTTTCCTACCATGTGTGAGGTCTGGGTTCTGATCCCCAGCGCATGCACAAACACACAGACAGACATATGCACAAATATATATGGAGAGAAAATGACTGGAAGGAAAAATAGGCTAAAATATTATTTATTTTGGTACTGGGGATTAAATTATTTTGGTACTGGGGATTAAACCCAGGAGCATTTAACAACTCAGCTACATCTCCAGTCCTTTTTATTTTTTCAGACAGGGCCTTGCTAAGTTGCTGAGGCTGGCTTTGAACTTGCAATCCTCCTGCCTCAGTCTCCTGCGCTGCTGGGATTACTGCCATGCACTACCATGCCATGCCAGTCTAAAATGTTATTATCTTGATGTGTGTGGTAGAATTTATGGACAATGGTCACTTTTCTTCCTCATAGTTATAATGACGTGTGCGTGGTGAATTATGATATAAGCAATGAAAGATTGCAGTAAATAATGATCAGGTCATGAGTAAAAGCTCCCAAAGACCTTTGGAGGTAGCTCTAAATCATTAATGTTAATGGAGGGAGTAATAGTCAATAGGATAAGAATATTTGTTCTTGTTTCTTTTTTCCACCAGCCCCATAGTAACATGTAAAGCAAAAGTCATATCTATCTTTAGAATGAGTTATGTAAATTATCAACTTGGGATAGATGGGAATTGATAAGGTTGACAAAAATTACCAAATGCCAGATTCAATAAGCAGAGCCTGTACCTCTTAGGGGAAACCAGGAGAAATTTCCCACCCTGGGGAAGCAGGCACGCTCCTTCTGTCTCACATCCAGACTGAAGAAGGTTCCTAGGTTAAGTCAGGTATCCCCTAGTCTAGGACAGAATAGGGCAGGCTCCTCAATAGATGTCTCTGTGTCCCTGGGTCTCAAGAAAGAAATGTAGCTGGACATGGTGTTGCACACCTGTAATCCCAGTGACTCAGGAGGCTGAGGCAGGAGGATTGCAAGTTTAAAGCCAGCCTTAGTAACTTAGAGAGGGCTTAATCAACTTTGCAAGACTTTGTCTCAAAATACAATATAAAAAGTTCTGGGGATGTGACTCAGTGACTTCTGTGTTCCATCCCCCATCCTGAAAAAAAAAAAAGAGATGTGCAACCCTGTGGAGCAGATTTTTCTGGCCTGTGCAAGTTAGTACTCAGAAATGTGAGTAAAGGAGAGTACTCTGGATGGGGTGGAGGAACATGATGACAGCACTTCTAAGCACCAGAAGAGAGAGGGAGGGGGGTTGGAGGCTGGCCTTTTGAGGGAATTGTACAAGGGGATCACTGTGACTATAGCATAGAATGAAAGACCGAGAGGAACAGAGGGATTACTGAGTAGATCCAGACAGCAATGGAGAAAGAAGCCATTTGAAGAGGTCTAAGCAGGGAGGTAATCAGATTCCATTTTAATGAGATTACTATGATGGAAGTCTAGAGACTGTATTGGGAGGGACCGGAAAAACAGAGGCAAAATAGGAAAGTATTGTTGATATAATCGAAGAGAAAGGAGACATTCACATGCTGAGTGTGATGGACTTTGGTCAATGAACAGTTGGATAAGCAAGTATCATACTGCCCCAAAGTTATCTGTGAATCCCATCCCTTCTTCTCACAGATCTTCTAATTTTTTCTTTTTTTTCCCCTTGTTTTTGTTCTGGGCCAGAACAAAAAAAGCACACCCAGTGGTGCTTAACCACTGAGCAAAAACCACAGCCCTTTTTATTTTTTATTTTGAGACAGGGTCTCGCTACATTGCTCAGGGCCACTCAAAATTGCTAATGCTGGCTTTGAACTTGTGATCCTCCTGCCTCAGCCTCCCAAATTGCTAGGATTATAGGTGCGTGCCACCGTGGGTGACTCCCCTTGTCTCCTTGTTTCTATTCACTCCTTTGGATTGACATTAAGTATAGTAGTAGGTTTTCTTTACACTTTAATGTTTTCTTTTGCTCATTGTTTCTCTCCAGTTACTATCTCAGTGATTGATAGACTGAGTTAAGCAGTATTACCACTAGGTAACCTTGGAATACAGTGATAAATGTTGGCTGAATTGACTTGGAAATTTTTATGCACCATTTCGCTTAGCATGATATGGGTGCATAATATTTAATGAACACTGGTGGCCTTGTCTTAAATTCCAACTTACCTAGAAGGGGCTCACATTTTTTTTTTACTAAAAAACAGAGAGAGAGAAAAGAAAAGAAAAACAAGAAACTCCATAGTTATAAAAGCTTCAACCAGTTAAATTTAAGAAATAATCTTCCGTCCAGGCATTGTGACACACACCTTTAATCCAAGCTAAGCAGGACGTTGGCAAGTTCAAAGCCAGCCAAAGCAATGTAGTAAGACCCAGTCTCAAAATTTAAAAATTAAGAACTGGGGATATAGCTCAGTGATAGAATGCTTGCCTAGCATGCATGAAACCTTGAATTCAATTCCCAACACTGCAAAATAAAGAAATGCATAAATGAATAAATAAATAGCCTTTCAGGCATCAAACTAGGGATCACTCTGAGATGAGCAAATATGTTCTCTCCTATCAGGCTTGTATTTTTATGCAAAGGGCATATGTAAGGTCCTCTAGTCATGCCTGCTCTCCCAACTGCAGAAAAATATTCCTGCCTCTTGTTCTTGAACAGTCTGTTATCTTGTGTGAAGCAGCAAGAAGGAAAGGAGGGAAGAATTTTATGTGATTAGAGAGAGGGAAATTTTCCAAACCACTTTATGTGGCCACTGTCCAGAAGATAGTCTACTTAGTTAGAACAAGCAAGGAATAAAGACTTGTTTTTTTTCCTTGCTGCACTGACAACTAAACCCAGGGATGATCTAGCACTGAGCTACATCCTAAGCTCTATTTTTTAAAGAGAGGGACAGTGAGAGAGAGAGAGAGAGAGAAAAAAAAAGAGAATCGATTTTATTTAGTTTTTCATGTGGCTTTCATTGCTCTGAGACTTCATTGTGTATGTGGTGCTGGGGTTTGAACCTGTATCTTCACGAATGCCAGTCAAGCACCTTAACTGCTGAGCCACCACTCCAGTCCCCAGCTCTCTTTATTTTTAAGAAATTGTATTTATTTGTTTAGGTACTGGGGGTTAACCCCAGGATGCTCTACCACTGATGCAAATTCCTGGCCCTTTATATTTTTAAGTTTGAGACAAGGTCTTCCTAAGTTGCTGAGGCTGGCCTCAAACTTGCTATTCTCCTGCCTCTGCCTCCTGAGTAGCAGGGATTATAGGTGTGTGCCATCACACCCAGCAACAGCAAGGAGTAAAAACTCTTTTAATCAGTTTATGTTGTGGTTCGGTAGCTATATTGGAACTGGATGACTAAATAAAGATACAATTTTACCATGTCTTTTTCCACAATGAAGGAGATGAGGAATTTTAGCCAAACTTAATACTCAATTAAAGAGAACCAAAATATGCCTCAATAAAAGTTTTGGGAGTGGGAGATGATAGATTTTTCAATAAATTGTTGTAAGACAATTAGAGAGCCATTTGGCAAAGAAATATATATTCATACTACATTTTTTACTCCAGCTCAAGGATTTCTTTTATTATTATTATTATTATTATTATTATTATTATTATTATTATTTTGGTACTAGGGATTGAACCTAGGGACATTCCACCACTGAGCTGCATCCCTAGCTCTTTTTAATCTTTTATTTTGAGACAGGTCTTGCTAAGTTGCCCAGGTTGGCCTCTAATTTGTGAAAACAGTTCAGGACATAACAAGCAGGAAGGACAGGGAGGACTCTGGTCATTGGAGACAAAATATATACCCCAAAGGCATGCCTCCAGTGACCTACCTCCTCCAGCCACACCCTTGCTGCCTAACAGTTACCACCCACTGATTCTATATCAGTGCAGTAATCCATTGATTGATTAGGTTAAGGCCACCTGTGAATGTCACCTGTGAAAATTCTTGCATCATCTCATACATGAGCTTTTGGGAGACGCCTCTTATCTAAACCATAACAGTTGGGTCAAGTGGTAGCTCCATTCCTAGTCTTTTGAGTAATCACTGTACTGCTTCCCAAAATGGTGGTACTAATTTGCAGTCCCACCTCCAATGTATAAGTGTACCTCCCCCCCACCCATGTCCTCTCCAACAAGTTGCTTTTGTATTATTATCTCTTTTTTTTGTATTGATGATTGAACCCAGGGGTATTTAACCTCTGAGCCACATCCCCAGCCTTTTTCTTATTTTTTAATTTGAGACAGGTTCTTGCTAAGTTGCTCAGGGGCTCGCTAAATTGCTGAGGTTGGCTTTGAACTTGGGATCCTCTTGCTTCAGCCTCCTGAGCCATTGGGATTATAGTTCTGGGTCACTGCACCTGGCTCTCTTCAAGTGCTTAATCATTTCCTTTGTAGTACAGAAGGTTTTAAATTTGATGTCATCTTACTAGTTGATTCTTGGTTTTATTTGTTGAGTTTTAGTAGTCTTATTTAAGGAAGTTGTTTCCTGAATCGATATGTTGGAATGCTGACCCTATATGTTTTCTTCTCTTGGTCTCACTGTTTCTGGTGTAATTCCTAGGTCTTTGATGCACTTTGAGTTGATTTTTGTGCACGATGAGAGATAGGGATCTAGTTTCATTCTTCTACATATGAATATCCAGTTTTCCTGGCACCATTTGTTAAAAAGGGTGTCTTTATTCCAACTTTATTTTTCACGTTTGTCAGGGATCATATGACTGCCTCTATACAGATTTGTCTCTTTTTCTTCCGGTTTATTCCATTGATTTTCATATCTGGTTTTATGCCAACACTATGCTCTTTTTGTTACTCTAGCTCTGTAATGTAATTTGAGATCAGGTGTTATGATGCTTCAGTCCTGAGGATTGTACCTGGGGCCTGGGGCCGTACACACGAAAAGCAAGTGCAGTATCACTTAACTATACCCCCAGTCTTCAGATTTATAGTTTTTTTTTTTAAGAGAGAGAGGGACAGTGAGAGAGAGAAAGAATCAACTTTATCCAGTCTTTCATGTAACTTTCGTTGCTCCAACACTTAGTTGTGTATGTAGTGCTGGGGTTTGAACCTGGGGTCCCCACGCGTGCCAGGCAAGCACTGTATCTGCTAAGCCACTGCTCCAGCCCCAGGTTTATATTTCTATGCCCCCCAAATCCCTTGAGCTACCCAACTTGTGTATCCAACTTCACATTTGACATTACCACTTAATGGCCTTAAATTCATTAACTCATTCCGTTGACAAATATTTATCAAGCACATAATATATGTTGCTCACTATAGTAGGGACTGATAAATAATAGAGAATGAATAAAATGGAGTTAGACTCTGCTTTCATGAGGCTTATAGTCTAGTGGGGGAGTGTTGTAAGAAATTAAAAAATAGGGAAAACTTCTATGAAGAAAATGAATTGCAGTAATAGATGTTATAAATGAAATCAAACACGTGGTTGAGTGTGGGTGAGCAAGGCAGAAATTTTACTTCAGCCGAAGGGTGAAAGAAAAATTTGCGCCTAGCAAGGAAGTGAGGGTTTTTTAAATCCTACTGG
>PVKS010046954.1:0-13047 GCA_004027875.1 Aplodontia rufa | reverse complement strand
CTCATTCCTTAATTCCTCTCTCAACTCTTTGATTGCATTACTAATCATAATGCTGATGCAATGCCTTTGATTTTCATCCAGGGCTCCAGCCATGGGCTCTTTTCGTGGCGAACTTTGGGGTTGAGGAAGTGAAATATTTCCCCTTTTCCTCATTTTCTGGGTTCAAGAGTGTGATTTGTACTTTGAGAAAATTGCTCTTAGTGGAGTAATTGGAGCTTCTTCTGGCTTAGCTTCATTGTAATGGGTTACTTCAAGAGAGAACTCTCAGTGAATTATGAGAGGCAGCCAATGCCCATTTTGCCGTGTGTCTAATTCTTCAGATATCTGTGTCTCTCGGGGGATGCATTTAGTGTCTCATTGCAGAGCGCCTGCCCCGGAGTGCAGCCGGCGTCCCCCCGCGCGCCCGGCGACCGCTCCGCTCCCGCAGCCACCACAGCCGCCAGAGCCGCTGCTGCAACCCCTGGCTCCGGGCGCGGAACAAGCCTGTGTTTTCATTTTCATTCTCTTCCAAGAATTTCTGGATTACTTCTCTCATGTTTTCTCGGATCAATTCTTCATTTAATAGTGTATTATTTAATCTCCATGAATATGTTGAATTTCTGTTTTAATTATTACTTTTGATCACTAGGGTCATAGCATTATGATCTGAAAGGACACACGGGATGATGTCTACTTTTTTATAATTGCTGAGATTATCTTTATGAACCAAAATATGATCTATTTTGGAAGAGGATCCATGTGCTTCAGAGTAGAAGGTGTAATCTGCTAAGTTGGGATGAAAAATTATATATATGTCTATTAATTCTATTTTATTTATGGAGTTATTTAGGCTGCTGATTTCTTTATTGATTTTTTGTTTTGATGATTTCTCTAATGGTGACAATGGAGTGTTGAAGTCTCCCAATATTATGGAGTTGAGATCCATGAATGGTTTGATGTCGTGGAGTAATTTATTCAGATAGCTGGTTGCACTGTTGTTTGGAGAGTAAATATTAACTATGGTTATTTGTTCCTGTTGAAGGGTTCCTTTTATTACTAAGTAGTGGCCTTCTTTTTCTCTTCTGATTGATTTGTGTTTGAAATTTACATTGTCAGATATAAGTATAGCGACACCAGCTTATTTTCTTGTGCCATATGCATGGTAGATATTTTTCCAACCTTTCACCCATAATCTATGGATGTCATTGCCTGTGAGGTGAGTTTCTTGTAAGCAGCATATAGTTGGATTTTGTTTTTTGATTCAATCAGCAAATCTGTGTCTTTTGAGTGGTGCATTTAGACCATTTACATTCAGTGTTAAAATAGAAGTGTGTAATTGATTCATAGTCAATGTGCCTTATTTAGCTATTTCTGTGGTTGCCTTGGTTAATTATTGCTGAGAGATACTTTTACTGAATTTCTTCAGTTTGTGGGTTTTCATTATCAATTGCTTATTCTTCTGTCTGGAGTGTTTCCTTGAGAATTCTTTGTAGGGCAGGCTTTCTGTTGATGAATTCTGCCAGTTGTTTTATCATGAAAATTTATTATTTATCTCATATTTGAAGCTGAGTTTTGCTGGGTAAAGAATTCTAGGCTGCATGTTGTGGTCATTTAGACATTGAAATATATCATTCCCAGACCTTCTGGCTTCCAGAGTCTGGGTTGAAAAGTCACAGACAATTCTTTTTTTTTTAATTATTTTATTATTAGTGCATTATAGTTGTACATAACGATGGGATTTATTTTCACATATTCCTAGTTGCACACAATACAGCAATACAATTTGTTAAATAACCCCCCACACCCAGGCAATTCTTATTGGCTTGCCTCTGAATGTGATTTGGCATTTCTCCCTTGTTGCTTTTAATATAGTTTCTTTGGTATCCCTGTTGTACATTTTGAATATGATGTGTCTTGGTGAGTTTCTCTTTTGATTAGGCCTATTGGGTGCCCTGTAAACTTCCTGTATGAGCATGTCTGAATCTTCTTTTATGTGAGATAAATTTTCATTTATGATTTCTTTGAGAATATTCCTCATACCATTGGTGGGTGTCTCAATTTCTTCCTGTATTTGAATTACCCTCAGATTGTTTCTTCTCATTTCATCCCAGACCTTCTTGAAATTCTGGTCATGACCATTTAATTATTTTTCTTTTTTGGTGTCTGTGAGCTCTAGCTTTATCAGTCTGTCTTCATTGCCTGATGTTCTTTCTTCAATAGTGGAGGTTCTGTTTTCTGCTGAAGTTAGTCTATTATTAAATTCTTGTATGGACTCTCTCATGTCATTGAGTACAGATCTTAGGTCTGATACTTCCTTTTTGAGGGAATTGTTTTCTTTAATGATAAAGTTTCTCAACTCTTGAGTTTTCTCAGATATTCTCTTCATTTTCTCTTCTTTTAATCTGTTGTTCCTTTTTGTTATCAGCTTGTTGATATATTGTTCTAGATTTTCATCCTGGTCCATGGTCATAGCTCTTAATAGGGGAGTTTTTTGATTGATGTACACCTCTTCAATTTTGTTTTCTCATGTCTGAAGAGATTCTTCTCTCTTATTTGACCAGTGAACCCTTTGTGGAAGCAATACAAGATTTGGTGGTTCTTTTTCCTGACTACTGCCTTAAGGACTAAGCTGTTGGATTGAGAAATATGTTCAGACCCTTACTTGAAATGGGTTTTGTCAGGAAAGTTAATTTCAAAAGACTACCCCCTTTACTCTGAACTGTTTGTTACCCTTACAGATTTCCCACACCTCATGGGCTAGTAGCAAATTTTCAATATGTACAAACAAAGCTTACAATAAAAAGTAGTAATTAGTTGTTTAGAACAGAATATAATAGACTTTTGAATTTGCCTATGCAAGTAGAGTTAGTGATATTCAATATTTTTGGTGACACTAGTATTTAACTATCATATATGTCAGACTTCAAGAACAAATAAGTGTTATTCAGAGTAACAATCATAGCAGTAATCATTACGTAGCCTTAACAGTGGGGGGTTGAATAAACTTAACTAATTGGGAGTCTGAGAGGGAGGGTAATGCCTGTGAAATTTAGAGAGGAGATTATATAGACCAATTATGGACAGGGAGAAAGTGGAGGAGACAAAGAATTTTCTGAAGAAAGAAAAATAAATTGCTAAAAGGAAAAATTTGAAAAGAAAAGAAAATTTAAAAATTACTAAATTTAAAATAAAGGAAAAAGTAAAAATTGGAAAAGTAAATACAGATCCAAATGGAAGCTAGGATACCTGTGGCCTGACATAGGAAGGGTAAAAGAGTTATTACTAAAATTTGGATGATCATTTAAGGGAAGAAATTATCCCTGTGAATTATGCTTGTCAGGCATAATATATTTCAAATGCTATATGCACTGACTAGAATCCTTCTTCTCAAGAATGAGGACAAAGTTAAACAGGATGGATAAGAGGGAACAAGAGAGATGATAAATATGGAAAGATAAAAAGAGGAAGAAACCTAAAAACAGGCTATCAAAATAGGAAGAAATACTATTATTATTTTTTCCTAAAAGAAGAAAGAAAAAAGAAAAAAAATGGAAGAGTGGGGGGGATAACCACCCATGAATTTAACAGGGCAGGGAAATAAAAAAACGCTAGCATTTTTATATATCGAAGAACCAGTAAACTTTCACAGTTACTGCATTAGTACACACCTAGAACATGCATGCAACAACACTAGCAAACAAAAAAAATTTTAATAGGGAAAACTTGGAAGTATAGTCAGTAAGATTTTCTCTGGTCCTTTTGCGAGGAGATCTTCACTGTCTGTCTGGGTATGAAAAGCTGGTTCTCTGTCTGTTGGGGTTTTCAGGGGATCTGAAAATCAGAAGTCTTATGTTTTCAAAGCTCCATGTGTTGGTGGTTGCCAAAACTGACTCCTGTGCTTTGAGAGCCAGGCCTTCTCCTCCCGGTTCAGCCTGTGGTCTGTGGCTGGCTCCAAACGCAGTTTTTTTTTTTGTGTGTGTTTTTTTTTGTTTCTGTTTTGTTTTCTTTTTATTAAAGAGAGAGGGACAATGAGAGAGACAGAGAAAGAGAGAACAACTTTATTTAGTTTTTCACATGGCCTTAGTTACTTCTAAACTCAGTTTTGTACATGGTGCTGGGGTTTGAATCCAGGTCCTCGTGCTTGCCAGGCAAGTACTGAAACTGCTGAGCCACCACTCCAGCCCCTCCAGATGCAGTTTTAATAGTCTGTTTTGCAGACCTAAGGCAAGCTGGTCCTGGTCAGGCAGGGAGTGTGAAATCCTCCAAGGGGGGTAAAGATGGATGCTTGGCTGTCCCACCCTCACTGCTCCTGCACCTGCTTCTGCAGTGCAACCTGCTTCTCTGTGCTTGTCTGCAGGCAGCTTGCAGACACTAACATCACCACCAGACACAGAATAAACATAGGAAGTGTCTTTGCCAAACACTTTATTTAAAGCACTGTGGGTTTTCCGCACCACTGTGTTCATGGACTGTTAGTCTCCATTCCCAGTACCAGGGGAATATAAGCAAGGGAGAGTGGCCATGCACGGTGTCCCAGCCAGGGCAGAAGAAAAACAAAATCCCAGTGGTCTCACCCAAGTTACTGCTCCTCAAAACCACTGAGCAAAATTAGGATTGGAGTTTCAAGATGCTAATCCCCCAAATGCACCTCAAAATACTGGAGAGGAGCTGGGGATTTCCCATTCAGTCTTGGAGCTGCTGGGGAAGACTTCTCTCTTCAGATCGCCATCTTGGGGCTCCTATGTAAATTCTTAAATATAAAATATGAAAGTCTTTATGCAGCTTTTCCCACAGTCATTACTTCTATATTGATTTTTCCCTATGGGATTACTCTGATGCTGCCTCAGTGTGAGACTTCTGAGAAAATGTTGATTCCATATATATTACATTCACAGGACTTCTCTCCTATGCAGTTTCTGCAATGTATTAGTGATACTTTTGGCAGAAAATTATTCCCATTCATCATGGTTGTAGGGTTTGTTTTCTTTATTAAGTCTCTGATGCACAGGGTTTATATACTTGTGACAGAAAGCTTTTCCAAACCATTCAATCATAGAAAGTTTACCCATGTGAATTTTCAGACTCCTAGTAAGACTGGACATGGTTGAAGGCTTTACCACATTGGGTGCATTGATAGAGTTTTTCTCCTGTGTTTTCTTTTCTTTTTTTCTTTTTTTTTTAAGAGATAGAGGAACAGTGTGTGAGAGAGAAAGAGAGAATCCATTTTATTTAGTTTTACATATGTTGTTCATTGGTGCAAGACTTTGTTGCGTATGTGATGCTGGTGTTTGAACCCACATATTTGAGCAGGCCAGGCAAGCAGTGTAACCATTAAGCTACTGCTGCAGTCCCCACCACTGTATGTGTTTGTAGATGCACTCTGAGTTCTGGTTTTCAACTGAAGTTTTTTTAAAATAACTTTTACATTAGGATCAAAACAGAGAACTTTCTTCCACAGTGCACATAGCTCACACACTTCAGCAAGGAGCTGCTAACCTGATCTCCATGTCCAGGGTTAGTAGTTGTGGACATTCTGTGTTTGCTTTAACAAATAGAAGCATGTTCATTCTTTCAGACATCATACTATCCTTAATTTTAGTAAATTAGAAAATTGTATTAATTGTGTTACAGTTTGTAATACGTGAATCCTATCAGAAGATTAGCATGGAACTTATTAAAATATATAAAATTTGTGGGTTTTCTCAACAGCATCATATTTTGTACATCATGTAGGCTGTAAACTTACTCTCCATTTCCTTAAACAGAATGCTTCTCATTAAACTTCCCCTTTATCCCATGAAACATTTCCTGAAAAGAGATTTCCATTTGTGGCAAAGGTACAAGAAAAGCAGAACTGCATCACCCCACCTCCATGGGAGGGGCAGCTGAGTGCCTGGCAGTGGGCATCAGCAATCTACCCAGGAGAAGGACTCTCCAGGAGAAGGACTGTAGTCAGGGGGTGAGTAGTGGTGAAACATCACAAAAAGACAATTCACACCTGACTAGAGGCCCAGCACTGCTTAAGGGGAACTGTAAAAATGACAAAGTGTTGGTATTCAGAATTATTAACACAGTGTCACAGCCTCCAGTGCTAAAAACTGCCTGTGTGTCACCTTGATGTTGTCTTGAACCTTCTCTGCTTGCAGACGTGACTAAATTTCATCACATGCTGGGCTTTCACTTGAGTGTGGCAGTTTTGGCCCAGTAGCAACCAGGATGGAATGCCACAGCCATTGTCAACTCAGAAGAAGGAATGTTCTGCCAATAGTGAAAGGTCAGCTCCCAGAAGCTGCGCAGGCTGCAGAAGTAACACAGCATTTTGTTCCCAGTGATTTCTGTAATAAGAGTAAAAATTTTCCCCATTGAAGAGCCACAAGATTCTCTGCCAACATATTTTCCATGTCTCTGATGGGTGTCAGGTCACTCTTCAGCATGTCTGACTCATCACTGTTGCTGTTCAGTACTCCATCCAGGTACTTATTCCCCAGGTTTTTTTCACCCAAAGTGACAAGGTAGCTGAAGCAAATGCGGCATGGGCAGCCCCTGCACAGGTGTCAGAGGGGAGCAGACAAACTGAACACTGCTGAGGGGTGATGCTTAGGTCCTCTTTGTGCTCAGCTATCTGGTTGGGTGTGAGGTGGAAGCAGTAGGTGCAGATGACATGGATTCCTTGTAAAGGACACACATGATCCTGAGCTGCCATGAAGCTGGCAGACATTGATGGTGCAGCCCCATCAAGGACCTCCTTGGCCTCACCTCACTGTCCAGTGTTGCGTGAGTAGGTGGCTGTACCACTTGCCTTTTGTACTCAGGGTACTGTCTGCACATGATAAATGGCTGCTGATATCTGAGGATGCTAAGCCAATGTCTTACAGTCACAGTAGATACTCTGAATTCCCCTCTTCATCTGAAAAGGACCTCTTGACTGGGCTGCAGTGTGTCCTGGGTGATTTTATTCCTGGAATCTATGCTTCACACATCTTCACTGTGACTGTTGTCTGGGTGGTGGGTGAGGTATATTTCTACCAGGCTGTTTAGGGTGTGATTCTGACAGATTTGATCCATCAGACTGCTGCATTTGAGGCACAAGGATTATTGCTCCAGACAGCCAGAGTAGCAAGCCACGCAAGACATGTTCATGCAAGACTGGAAGTTCACACCATGGGGCCTCAGTTCTCAACAGCTTATGCACTTATGCAACTCCATCTGATCCTGATTCAGGGCAGCAGCTCTGAAGTCCTCACTGGGGTTGGTCATTAGCACCCTGTTCTGCAACCAACAACTGCAGGTTCAGATCCATTTCCTCACCTGCTTTCATTTTCTTTTTCAAAGGCTCCAAAACTTCATGGTTCTGGAGTTCCAGCGGAGCTAAGTGTACTCCCTCCCTGACTGGGAGAGCTGCAGCAGGGCTGGAGAGTTCACTGCTGGCCACAAATGCACCCATCCTTTTGGGGAGATGCCTGTACCTGCAAAACCAGAGCTGTAGGGATGCTCTCATTCTGTAGGAGTCTTCTCTGTGGATGAGGTAGAGGTCATGACCAAGATGTCTAAGGTTGATGACTGTGGTTCCTCTAAGTGTGTCTGAGTGTTGGGTGAGGTGGGCCCTGGGGATTGTAACCCTGCCCTGGGATTGAGGAATATTTGGTTACACAGAACACATGTTCTGTATTTGTTTCAAAGGGTTCTCATACTGTACCTTGGTTTTCACATAAAGTTTCATAGAGGTATGCCACATTGTGCTATGGCTCATTCTCCCTGCACACCAAGTAGATGACATCACCAATCTGCTTATTCACAACCTTCAGCTTGATGATCATTGTTCCACTGGTGCTGGTATCTTCCAGTGTTGCCTACCCATAATTCTCCTCCATAAGTATTTTACCTTGATTGCCAGAGACCAGTTTATTCCTGGGGAAGGAAAGTTCACCACCTCTCATCCATGATGGTCTACTCCCACTTCCACAGGAGGTCATGTGTCTCATTCTCCTAGAGGCCTAGATAGAGGAGCCTCCCCTAGGTCTGCTGCAGCTGCTCATTTTCCTAGGTGGATCCATCAGACTCACACCTTGGGAAACTCAGAAAGGATGGCTGAAATAGATTGTGTAAACCCCTGAAGCTGCATGATTCAGTACTTCTCATCCCAAGCCCTGGACTGAACCTTGAGGGTAATGAAGGTTTTCTAACATTGAATACATACATAGGTTTTCTCTCTCTGTATTTGCTGATGTTTGGGGAGTTCAGATTATTACAGAAATTTTCTTCCATGAATACTGACTCTACCATAATCACTATATTTATGGAAAATCTCTCCCATGTGAGTGGCATTATAATTTTTCTGCATGTTAAAAGCTTTTGCTTTCCCAATACATGGAATTGATTGATGCCCAATTTGACTCTTATGATAAGGTTAATGTAAAGGCTAAAATGTTTCCCAGCTACACTATGTCCATTAGATTTATCTTCAATATGGATCTCCTCAGGAAGACTATGGAGAATGTTATTATTGCAAATATAAATTCTCAGTGCTTATTACTTCATAACTTTAATTATTCATAATCACTTTTGATAGTGTCTGAATTCTAATTTATCGTTCTTTCCAATCCAACTCTCTTATATCTTGCTGAATTGCTTCTGGTGATGTTAATTTAACGAAAATATCAACTGTGATTTTTCTTTATTTTACTCAATTAGACCCTCAATTATGTGGCATTTGAAATGAGATTTAAAAATATACCAATGTAACAGATATAAACATTTACTATTAAATACTTATTTATTAGTACTTAGTATGATCCAGGTCAAATAACTTTCACTAAAAATGAATAATTAGCATTGGTTTTTTAAGTATGTTTTCCCCATGAATCATTTCCTAATATTTAGTAATATTTTAGTTTCTTTAATTCTTTTTCATTCCTGAACAAATATCTGATGAATTATTCACCCACTGGTTAGTTGTAGTTTTCATTTATATGCTTACCATCTGCCATTTATATTCCATTACTTTTGTCTATTTTATTCTTGTAACAACCATGAAGTTCTCATAGTAGTATTTTTTATCATATCTTTTTCAAGATCACAAGGGTTTCCTGAATTTTGTGACTAAAATTTTAGGAGAGAACTATTATTTTTTGTCCATTATGTAGAAACGTGGCTTATGGATGGGAACTGTGTGTAGTTTTCTCATTTTTATTTTTTCTTGGGATATAAGAATCTAGAATTTTTTAAATTATGAAACAGATTTTTCCAAGCATTAGTCAGAGCTTGCAGAAAATGCATAGAGTAATTTACTTTGTTCTCAGAAGCACAAATGTCATATAAATTTTAGGTCATAACCTGAAATTCCTCCCTCTGTTGATGTAATTTAGTTCTTTGATTGAAGCTTCGCTCACCATTTTCATTTCAGGCTCTTTGATGACAACATTCACTTGTCATGCTTGACAATCTACTGTTTTTGAAGGTTTCATTTTGCATATTGGGCTTTCAGCTATATCCTGGATTTCATATAAAAAGAGGTCGTTTGCACATTATTCATTTTATAATACTTTAGAATGATTTTTCCACAAGAAAAAAATGTGAAATGTGGTCTGCAAACTTAACTGCCAAACAAAATTCTGAGTCTTTCAAGATAAAAAAAATTGGTTCTCTTGAGCTTTGGTCCGGGAAGCTCTTTGTTTTCCTCCCAAATGCAGTGCCAAAATTTTTCACACTGTTAAACTACAAGTCTTCCTCACCTGCATGATTTCTGATATCAAGGTATGTAGGGATTACTCCTGAAGTGATTTTTTTCTCTCATTTTCTTGAGAATTTCCTAAGTGATGTTCTGTGTCAGCTTGAATATAATTACAAGGTTTAAGCTACCTGTTTTCACATTTTTAGTTCCAATAATGTTTACTCTCAAATCTTTATTTTATATTTAACTGTGTATGACAGAGCAATACCGAAGATAGAATAATTAAAATTCTATGCCAAATGTGAAAATAATGCCTCCAAAACTGCCTTCCTTGACAGTCCATGATGAATTATCACATTCCATTTTCTTTTTCTGGTTATATATTCTGCATAATTCTTATCCATCTACTTAGCACTTATAATTTTCTTTTTTCTCTCTTACCAGAACATAAAAGAACCTAAGAGAGGTATTATTTTTATCACTTATATTATGTAAAAAATTTTAAAATTGTCAACATTAAAAAATACTGTTAGATGTGTTGAAAATATAACCATGTGAAAATGTCTGAAAAAACAGTCTTTTAAAATGTAGGAAAATAAGACAAGTGAGAATAATGAGAAAATGAACAAAACAGAAAAAGTATAATAAATGTAGGAATCATATTTTGGATAAACATAAGAAAGTATTCAGCAAAAAAGTGTGGCCGTGAGACTGGAGTGGTGGCTCAGCAGTTAATGTGCTTGCCTGGGATGCACAAGTATGTGTATTCAAACCGCAGGACCATGTACACAAGGAAGTTTTCTGTTTTCTAACAAGAGTTTCATTATGCTGGGGAATAACATATGTGAAGAAAGTGTGGAGACAGAAAACAAAACACTGAAATATTTACATGTTTGAGAACAAAAATAAATAAGGAATAAGTATACCCTTTATTAAGAATGTTTACATTTTCACATCTTTCATTTCATGTGTGTAAGCAAAACAATATTTAACCTAAATAGATTAACAAAATGAAACAGGCTAATATTTGCTATTCATAACTTATTTCAGAAGGCAAGTCACTAATCTAAATTCATTCCATAAACTTTATGAATATGTTTTGTTTGAATTCTCTGTAACTGTTTGCAATCCCTGACACACCTGAAAGGAATAAATTATTATTAATATTTCTGAAGTTAAACAAGAGATATCATCATGGGAAGGAGGTAGTATTTTAAACATGAGATCTAAGAAGTGTTTGAGGCTAGATTTAATTTGAAGATTGTTTTAAAATCAAACAAATATAATTAAACTCTTGCTTATTTCAAATTTAGATGATTGAATATATATAAAGATAATATGCAATACTATAGACCAGTTTTTATTAAAAAATTATTTGTTGAACAATCATACATTTTTAATAAAATAATATAAAATGTATATAGATTCTGAAGATTAGATTTAACCCCAAGAGTGCCCCCCAATAACCCACTTTTGTTCCTCTCCTCCCCTTCCCAAAACATCTCTAAAAATGTATTAGGTTGTATAACATTACACCTTATCTGGATTTAACACATGATAATAGACCACATTTCTCAATGGCCAAGGTCAAAATAAAATTATAATTGGTGTGTTAATTGCAAAATATGCACTCCACCATTGTGCTGGACACAGCCTCAATCCTGGATGAAATATCTTCACTCTGTGGATAACAACTGAGATCTGAGGGGGGTAGCTCCTTTTGTGAAAGAGTCAAAAATTAAAAATGAAAGCTCACAGGGAGAAAGGATACAGGATAAGAACACAGTGAGAGGGGACTGCCCTGCAAAGGGACACTCAAAAGACTGCTGAAAGGTCTTGGGCTTTGAAGATGCCAGTCTTCTCTTGCCTATTGATAGGTTGGAATGGTATCTCTGTCAAGAGAAATCTGAAAACACTAAAAGGCTTTTTTAAAGTCCCTTTCATCCAATTTTATTTTTTAATGAAATCAAAATATTCTTTATTAGATATTTGGGATTGACTTTTTCCTTTTGAATGACACATTGTGGAAGAAATACAATTTCAGAAACAGAAGGAAAAATGAGAAAAAAAAATGTCTCATGAGTTTCACCACTCTCCTATTCTGTAAGATAAGGGAGTCCCCAAAGGACTTGTATAAGCAATAGATAAGATAAAACACACTTGTATAAGCAATAGATAAAACACAATGTTGTTAGAAAAAATTAAACTGTTTAGTAAGCAGTCAATCTTTATTTTTTGTTTAGTATTCATTAAAAGAAATATCAGAGCCAGCATTGGAGGAGTATTTTGATAATCCCAGAGACTTGGAAAGCTGAGTGAGGAGGAATGCAAGTTCAAAGCCAGGTTCAGCAATTTTGCAAGGCCTCAAGCAACTTAGTAAATGCTGTTTAAAAAATATCTATATCTATCTATCATCTATCTATCTATCTATCATCTATCATCATCATCTATCTGTATACAGAAAGTGTTAGTGATGTAGTTAAAGAGCCCTTGGTTTCAATCCTTGCAACAGGAAACAAAAAGAATTATTATTTCCATTGGTGCAAAATAAAATTTTCATTTGATAATTCACTCTTCTTTCTCTGTGCACATTCTCTCTAGGTGGGTATTATGCATAAGGTGGTGGAGGAAGCCCAATATACAACCTTAATAAGTATATCACCTCAGTAAATTCAGTTGCACTTGTTCATTTTCAATAATTATGGTGTGAGAAAAAATAGACTATAGAATATACCATGAATTTTATCATTGTAGAGTAATTTTGTCACAACAGTCAATTTTTCAGTATGTCTCCAGAAATTTGTTTCCCTCAGGAATCTGCAGACTTAAAGGATAAGGAGTTTATAGCATCAGAGAGCACAACTGTCATTTTTTCAGATAGCCCTACATCTGTTATATATATACATATATATATATATATGTATGTATATACATATATATACACACACATACACATATATATCTTATCATTTCATTTTCTTTTTTTTTTAATTTTTTTTAATTTTTGTTTTGAGCAACCTTACAAGATTTTAACAAAATAATATAAAATGTGTATAAAATGTGTAAATATTCTGGATATTGCAATTATCCCCAGGAGTGCCCCCCCAATTACCCTCCCTTATCCCTCCCTTCCCTTTCCCTTTATAACTCTAAAAAAAGGTATTAGATTGTAAAGCATTACATTTTATCTGGATTTAAATCATGTTACTAGACCAACTTTCTCATTGTCCAGGGTCTAGTCCCCACCTCCACCTATGAGTGGAGACAATCGACCCTTAGATCTCTGGGTTAAGCTGATTTTACTCATCATGATCTCTTCCATAACCATCCATTTACCCTTGAAGGCTGCAAGGTCATTGTTTCTAATTGCTGTGTAATATTCCATGGTATAAATGTAC
>PVKS010046953.1:0-13049 GCA_004027875.1 Aplodontia rufa | reverse complement strand
TTTTTAAATTGGGAATTTGTTTCATTTTATTGAGTAAGAGAAAACTTTCATATCTATGAGTAAAGCATCTTTTAGTGTCATAGTTGCAGGGGTCTGAATGATTCTTGAGGAAGATCACTTATATGAAATATATTGGAAAGCATGTCTAATGTGAAAAATTACAGCTAAGAACTATCAGCACTGCTTTTTCCAAAGCTTCCTCTAATAAGAAGAGAATAAGTGGTTTCTAACCCATTTTCTGCTCTGATTTGGCATTTTATTGTGCCCACAAATAATTAAACTTTTCATTTTAATACTGAGAAATGTTGTTAACTTAATTTTCTTCATTATCTAAAAATATGCCTTACTGTTTCTACCAAAAGTTAAATTAAAGAAGAATTAGTTAATACTTGCTTGGGCTACATCACCAACTGGGAGGTAATTGCAATGGGATATATTCAAGGAATAAATTAGATATAATTACATATACTTTTTATTTAATGGGGTCAAGTTTATTCTGATTTTTCCCATATAAATAGTAATATTAGAGAAATAATATTTAATTATACAATCAATACATGTTACAATATTTCACAAAGTTGATGAGGTACATTGTTTTGACCATATTAAATACAGATTAGAATTCCCACATACACCTGGTCTCTGTACTTAAAACATATAGGTGTGAATGCAAGCCCTGTACACATAGGTATATCATTGTTGATGAAGATAAAAATTTTGGACATAAACATTGAATATTCAATAAAATCATATAGATTTTTAAAAATATGGAATATCATTCAAATAGAAAATACAGTGATTATTCTAATTCAATTTCCAGTATTTCCTCTCCCCTCCTACCCCATTCTCTTCCCTCTACTCTACTGGTCTGTTACGTACTCATAGTTTTTTTTTAATTTAGTGACTCATTGATATACATGTTGATGGGATTCACAATAATAGAATAAGTTACACAGCATGGTTTTATAAAAAAAAGTCAATGCTTATCCTATCATCAAACATATCTAACAAGAGCAGGGGCTGAGAGGAAAGGAAGAGGAGAAACAATGGGAACGGAGTTTAAACAGGCATCATTCAAGCTTCTATAAGTATGTTAATGTTCATCACACTATTACATCAGTGAAACAAATTGGGGTAGGAGGAAGGGAGGAGAAGGGGAAAACTGGAGACTGAATTAGAACAAGTAAGAATCAATATACAAAAAGAAGAAAATAGATTGCATGAAACGAATGTATAGACCTCTCTATGAACCCTGTGATAAATCTTCAAATCACCATCTAGATATCTAACAAATTACAAGATAACAAGCACGAGAACACATTATAAAATGGCATACTTTCTTATTTTTCTCTATGCTTCTTTTGGTATTGAGATGCTTTAAATCCAAATACATGCATATATAATGCATCATATATAATATACGTTTCATATCATAGAAGTTACATATACATCGCAATAGATAGATTAATGGTCCCCAAAAGATATCTGTATAATTTAGGCTCAGTTTTCCAAAGAAACAGATTTATTATGGGCGATTGTCTTATGCTCATAGAAAGCCTGAGGAGTTCTTTTATCTGTCATTTTCAAGTGGAGACCGAGAAAAACCAGTGGTGTAGTTCAAAGCTTTGGAGCTGGAGAGCCAAAAGCATAGACTCCTGACTCAAAAGGCCTAAGAACAAAATTGTCAGGAGAAGATAACTTTCTTACCTCGAGTACTGAGGCAGAGTTAATTCAACCTTACCCCAACTTTTTGTTCTACAGCTGTCCCCACTTACCCATAGTTTAACTTTCCATGGTCTCAATTACCCATGGTCAACAAAAGAAGTGTGATTACAGAACAAGTAAGCCATTTTGAGAGAGGCAGACGGAGAGAAGCTATAATCACATAACTGTTATCACAGTGCATTACTATAATTGTTCCACACTGATTAGTTGTTATTATAGTTAATATTTTAGTATGCTTAGTATATAGATTAAACTTCATTATACATGCATTTATAGAAAAGTAGATTAAAACTATCTGGGATTTGTTATTGTTGGCAGTCTCAGGTACTGTTGGGGATCCTGAAATATTCCCTGCAGATAAGAGGGACTGATATTTGAGCCTTCAGTGGGTTGAATGAGGCTCACCAATCTTGTGAACCATAAAAAATTTTACCCGCTCTGAAGTTTAACATAAATAGACTCATACATCATGTATTGTGCCTGATTTATTTTTCTCAAAATATTGTCTATTCATAGGAATCCCTCACGCTTTTTTTGGTATGTATAGTAATCTGTTTGATGCCGTATAGCAATAGTACTTGATTGTATGCAAGTAGCCTCCCTATGGGATATTTGGCTATACTTGGGAAAACTTCTCATTTTAGTGCCTGGCAAGGTGCTACTACTGTCATCTACTGGAAAGAGAAAATCTACACTGCTCTGCCAGCCTCACACAACAAAAATTACGCAACTGTCATTATCAGCCATGTGAAAATGCCTTCTGTAGATAAAACATTTGTGAATTACACCACAATTATACCTTTCCATTCTTGTTCAGTATTTGGATTAATTATGTTTTGGAACTACATTGAATATGGCAACTATGAACATTCTTATACCTGTGTTTTGGGTAGTCACCAATAGAAGTGCTTGAAAGCAATTATAAATATCTCACTAGGAAACACTTCAAAATGTTTTCAAATAATCTACACTTGAAAAAATAAAGCAAAATGAGACAAATATGTTTATTTGTATGAGATGGCAATCCAAATGAAAGGAAAGAACTCCAAATAGAATCTTAAAAGATCCTTTCCAAGACACATTAAAATGAAAATGCTTAATATGCAGAATAAGAATAAAATTTTTAAAGTTGCAAGAGAAAAATGGCACGTCACAATTAGCGGTCACCAATTTGAATTGGAACTGATTTCTCAACCCAGACCCTAAAGACAGAGATCTTAGAATAATATACTAAGCAATAAAAGAAAAAAGATGCCAACCAAGATTATTATATCCAGCCAAATTATCCTTCAGAACTGAAGTGAGGGGCTGGAGCACTTGCTCAGTGGTTATGGTGCTTCCCTTGAATGCTCAAGGACATGGGTTCAAATCCAAGCACCACATGTACAATGAAGTGTCAGAGCAACTAAAGATACATGAAAAACTAAATAAAATTGATTGTCTATTTCTCTCTCTTTCTCTCACTGTCTCTCTCTCTCAAAGAAAAAGTATTGAAGTGAAATTAAAATCTTCCATGGTAAGCATTCATAATGACTAAATCTTCAATGCAAAATGTAATGAAATATTTAATGCAGGAAAAATAAAAATTAAAACAACATAGGATGAATTGCAATAGAAAAAGTAGACAATTAAAGAAGAAGCAAGACTGAATTAGACTTAAAAGCATTAGAAATAAATCAAAATGGTTGGAAATAAAAAACATATCTATAAAAGTCTACATACTTCATTCCAAAGACATATTCGCAGATTGGATTAAAGATCAAGATTCAATCTTGGAGTAAAATAGCTGTCAAAAATTCTTGTTCTTTAACTCATGAAGAAGTGATTGTCCCAGGAGAATTTAGCAAATGATTCCACTTTTCTTCAGTACGTTCCAGTAATCCTTTTGTCATACATCAGATTTGTTTAAATGTCTTGATTTGTTGCTGGATTTTCAATTTTGTTCAGTTGGTCTATTTGTTTCTCCTTAGACTAATGTCACATCACTGTATTTTGCAAATCTTTTTTGAGACATAAATATTTGGTTGGACTAGTCTGTACTAAATTAAATATTCCTCTTCAGGAATAAACTGCTATTCTTGGTAATTTTAAGATACATCTTAGAATCAGATGCTCAAATTCTTTAAAAATTATTAAAACTTTTATCAAAATTGTGTAACTTCAAAAAAAAAATCAAGATCCAGCCATATGTTGTTTATAAAACACCCACATTTCAGACATACACATTCACAGACTGTAGGTGAAAGGATGGGAAAGGCATGCCATGCAAATGAAATAAGAAAGAAAGCATGCAGCCATATCTACCCTCAGCAGACACAGTAGATTTCATGTCAAGAAATTAAGAAGAGATAAAAAGATACTCCATACTATTTAAGGAAATCATACAACAAGATATAAAGACTGTAAATATTTAGAGCCTAAACAATAGTGTATTTATGTATATAAAATAAACTCTTTTCATTATAAGCCATCATATAATACCGGGTGATTTTGATAAACTTCTCACAATTAAACCATCTTTATTCAGAATTAAAGAAATAATAGTAATCAGATGGACCTAATAGACATTCTCAGAGTATTTCATCATCCATTGAAAACAGAATTCACTTTCTATTTGGTGGTAAATGGAACATTTCTAAAACAGACATTTTAGGGAACAAAGAAAATTGGAGCAAATACAAATGAATAGAAATAATTCCTTGCATCGTATCAGATCATAATAGATTGAAATTCAAAAATCAACAAGATCTAAAAAAGAAATTATTCTAACACCTGGAGATTAAATAATACACCTGTAAATGATAAATGGACTATAGAAGAAATCAGAGAAAAAATATGAGAAACAAATGAGAGTAGAGATACAATAAATTAAAATTTGCAGGACAGTGTGAAGGCAGTTCTAAGAGGAAAAGTTTATGGTACTGGGTTCCTATATTTAAATAGAAGATATCAAACAAATCTGTTACACCTCAAAGCACTAGAAAAAGGACAAATACCAGAATCAGTAGAAGATGTATACAAACCAATACATTCACTACCTAAATAGTTAATGATAAGAATCACAGACAAAGGGCTGGAGTGGTGGGTCAGTGGTCAAGCACGAGGACCTGGGTTCAAACCCCAGCACCACGGTATCAAGATAGGAAAGAAGACCAATGGAATAGAATAGAAGACCCTGAAACAAATCCTCAAATCTTTAAACATCTGATTTTTGACAAAGGGGGACAAAATATTACATGGAGAAGTGACAGCCTTTTCAACAAATGGTGCTGGACAAACTGGTCATCCACTTGCAGAGAGTTAAAATTAGACCCATATCTTTCTCCTTGCACAAGAATCAAATCAAAATGGATCAAGGAGCTTGGTATTAAACTAGCTACATTGCAACTGACAGAAGACAAAATAGGCCCAACACTTCAACATTTGGGAGTAGGCAAAAACTTTCTCAACCGGTCTCCAAAAGTGAAGGAAGTAAAGTCAAAAATCAGTGAATGGGATGCCATGAAGCTAAAAAGCTTTTGTACTGCCAAGGAAACAATCAAAAGAGTCAAGAAGTTTCCTACGGAAATGGAGAGAATCATGGACTGATTGCTCAGACAAGGGTCTCATATCCAGAATCTACAAAATCCTCAAAAACCTCAACTACAAAAACACAAACAACCTAATCAATAAATGGGCCAAAGAGCTAAATAGAAACTTCTCAACAGAGGACATTGATCAAGCCAATGAATACATGAGAGAGTGCACTAAATCACTAGTAATCAGAGAAATGCAAATGAAAACTACATTAAGATATCACCTTACGCCACTCAGATTGCCAAAAATGAAGAAAATAAACAATAATAGATGCTGGAGGGGCTGTGGAGAGATAGGCACGCTAGCACACTGTTGGTGGAGCTGCAGACTGGTACAGCCCCTCTGGAAAGCAGTGTGGAGAATCCTCAAAAATCTAGGGATGAGCCCACCATACGACCCTGCTATTCCACTTCTGGGTATCTTTCCAGGGGACTTAGAATCAGCACATTATAGTGACATAGCAATATCTATGTTCATAGCAGCACAATTTACTTTTGCTAGGCTATGGAAACAATCCAGATGTCCCTCACTGGAAGAATGGATCCAAAAACTGTGGTACATTTATACCATGGAATTTTACACAGCAATTACAAACAATGATATTGCAGCCTTTGAAGGTAAATGGATGGCTATTGGAGAGATAATGCTGAGTAAAATCAGCTTAACCCAGAGAACTAAGGGTCGATTGTCTCCACTCATCTGTGGAGGTGGGGACTAGACCCTGGACAGTGAGAAAGTTGGTCTATTAGCATGCGTTAAATCCAGATAAGATGTAATGTTATACAACCTAATACTTTTTTAGAGATATTGTGGGAAGGGGAAAGGTGGGATAAGGGAGGGTAATTGGGGGGGGCACTCCTGGGGGTAATTGCAATATCCAGAATATATACACATTTTATATTATTTTGTTAAAAATTTGTATGATTGTTCAAAAAAAAACTAGGATGGCACAAATTTAAAAATAAAAGCTAATTTAAAAACGACTTTACTAATATTTAATCCTTCATGAAATGCTGGTTTATAATAGTAACTGACAAATACAGCCTAACATTTGCAGTGTTTTCCCTACAATTTGCAATTTAGGCTTGATTTGTGGCTCAGCGGCAGAGCACTTGCTTAGCATTATGAGGCACTGGGTTTGATCCTTAGCATCATATAACAATCAATAAATAAAATAAAAATATTCTGTTAAAAAAGAAGCAAAATAATAAATGCACCAACTTGATGCAACCTTTAAAAATAGTATGTAATTCTTAAGGTTCTTAACTTAGAAGATACATGCTTCATTGTCTATGTTGCTAATTAAGATATACTTCAAAATACCACATGTATTGTCTAGTAAATGGGCTTTTAAAATACTATAGTCTTTCCAAAAATCTATCCAAGCTCTCCCCCAGGTGATCTCTATAAAAAAAGTGACTAATTTAATCATACACAGGACATTTGGAAATATGAATCACATAGCAACATTATGACAAAACTAATTTCACAATCTATGACATTTTATTTAACATTTAAAAATGATTGTTATATCTGTATGGTTTTTGGAGAATAATTTATGATTGATAGAAGTGGAAGTGAGTGTATGTGTTAAGCAATTTTGTTGCAATATTCAAAAATAAAACACTTTTTTGAATAACAACAACAACAACAACAACAACAACAAAACCCAGCACGTACACAACTAAGTGTTGGAGCAACTAAGGCTATGTGAAAAAGCTAAATAAAGTTGTTTCTCTCTTTCTCTGTCCCTCTCTCTTAAAAAAAAAAAAGAAAGAATCACAGGCAAGAATCGCAGGATTGTATCAAAAGACACTAAAAATGCATTTGATAAAGTGCAGCACCCACTCACATTTAAAACACTAGGATAGAAGGAACTCAACACTGTAAAGGCTACATATGACAAATTGAAGGCCATCATCAAACTAAAACTTAAAGCATTTCTTCCAAAATCAGGATTAAGACCAGTATGTCAATTCTCACCATTTCTATTCAACACAGTCCTTAAAATTCCAGTCGAGGTAGACAAACTCATGTGTTAGATCCACAGAACAAAACACTGAATGTTAATACTTATGAGATACAGTTGCAATATACTTCATAAAATATTTGAACAAGCTATGTTGCATACCTGTACAAAAATGTAAATGTTTAATCCCATTGTCAAATATTTTGAAGAATAACAAGGGATGTTAGGAAGGGAGGACAAGGGGAAATTTTGGAACTCAGATAAAGCAAGTAAATTCCAAGCAGTTCTTTTTTTTTTTTTTTTTTTTTTTTTTTTTTTTTTAGGAGTAAAAGGAGTAGGATTTATTTAGGAAGAAGAGCAGAGACTCCGCAAAGCGGAGGGGCACCTGGAAGCAGGACACCCCATTCCAAGCAGTTCTAAATGTCATAATATATACAGTAGTCATATATATGTATATAAAATGTTCTTCGTAGGTATAAGAATTATGTCACTGTATTTGGGTTTTTTAGAAACAATGTAAGACCCAGAAGAAAGGCAAGGGATCAGGAATGGGAGGAGGGAGGTAGAGGGGTGTATGAGGGGGGGTATTCAACAAACTGTATTTCTGAATTGTGTGCATTTAGGAATATGTGACAACTAATGCCATCATTATGTAAAACTATAATGCACTAATAAAAAATAAATTTGAAAAATTTCATATAAAAAAAAACTCCAGACAGAAATCAGGCAAGAGAAGGAAATCAAAGGGATTCAAATAGGAGAAGGAAAAGTCAAATTATCTGTTTGTGGTTGACATAATTTAGAAGACCCCAAAAAAACCCCACCCAGAAGACTTCTGGAGCTGATAAATATACCAAAGTATCAGAATAAAAGATCAACATATACAAACCAATTACCCCAATAATGAATCTGCTAAAAAGGAAATTAGGAAAACTATACCAATCATAATAAGTTAAAAATATTCAGAAATAAATCTAACCAAGAAAGATCTCTATAGTGAAAAAAATTGATCACTGATATACATTTTTTAAAAAATGGTATCCATTTCTGCCCACTAAGGGGAAGACAAAGAAAAAGCTTCCAGGGCAGCTGTGGGATCCCAACCCTGTGGATGTATCAGGGATGCCAGGTGCCCAAACTCTCCCCTCCTGAATAAGCTGTACCTTCACTTTCTAAAATTCAATGGCCCTGGAAACATGGCGCTCCACTGTGCTTTTATGTTAATAGCATAAGATAGTTTGACATCTCCACCCCCAAGGTCCATGTGTTCCCTGGCCACTACCTTTAGTAACAGCCACAAGATGATTTGGGTGTGGAAGCTGCATGGCAGGTGGCTCAGCACCCATCCACTGAGGCAGGCAGCCCTGCCCTCTGGCTTCCCTGCACATGGGATATTATGGAGATGGCACCACAGAAAATTCTGGGGTTTCCAATGCCTTGTCAGATGTGACTTCAACAGCTGCCACCCACCTTCTCACACACCTCAGAAAGGGGATTGAAGACTGGGAGAAGGCTTCCTTCTGGCCAAGGCCACTAGTTCAGTGAGTCAAGTCTACACTGGAATAAGGGGAGAGTCTTCATCTACACTTGGTCAAAAGGAGTGAGTCTCCATTCACATTAGGTCCAGGTAAGTGCTCATCTACACTGGCTCAAGGCAAGCAAGTCTCCATCTATCTGGCTAAAGGCAAGTGAGTTCTCATCCACACCAGCTCAAGAGCACAAGTATCTACACTGCAGGAGAGGGCTCAAGGGAGTGAGTGCCCTGCACAGGAGAGTGAGGCACAGTGGTCCAGGGCTTGCAGAGGATGGTTGCCAGTCTGTCCTCACCCTGAGGTCCCCCACCTTTCCCTTTTTTAACCAGACCATTTTTTTTAATCTTTAGAAAAATTTTATTATGTAAAAGAAACTAATTTTTAAGGAAACACCTTTGCCACCCCCCCAAAACATGGGGGAGGACAGAGAAGAGTAGGGCAGGGGGAAGTGTCCCAGGGAAAACAGTCTGATGTCTCTCAGGTGGGGGAGAGGAGCCTCCTGATGGGAACAGTCTCTGATGTCTCTCAGGTGGGGGAGAGGAGACCCTGGTGTCCAGGTGGATGCAGAGGTGCTCCTGGCTTGAATCCATGCAGAAAAGCCTGAATCCCTATGCAGAACTCACTCCTGTGCTGTCTGAGGCCATGCGACTGATGCCCACGCAGTGATGTCAGAATGCACAGAGCACAGGGTCCTCTGGCTATTGGCTTTGTCTGAGCCTTACATTGGGGCCACCCTGTTTGGGAATCTACTGCGTTTCCGCTCTCCTTGCATTGGGGCCACTCTGCTAGCACGTGGTGCCCAGCAACAGAGGTGCTGAAAGCAGGCAGCGATCCTCCCGGTCGCCCTCTTCCAGACCTTGGGGTTGTCACGGCTGTCGTGGGAGGAATTGCTGCCTTCTGTCGGCCTTACAGGCCCTCTGAGGAGCCTCCAATGGTGTGGACACTGCAAGGCTAAGTTGAGAGCGCTGAGCCTCCTGATGACCTTGGGCCTGGCCTGCTCGGCCCGCTGACTCCCAGAGGATGAGGGGAAGGTGTGAAGGGCAGGTGCCCTGGCTCTTTGGGAGCCCAGGGCACTTGGAACCCACCGTGGGGTGTGGCTGGTAGGTGGGCTTCACCTGGACCTTGCAGCCCGCCCCCTGGCTTCTCTGGTGCCTGAGGATGAGGTACGCAGCCATCGCGTCATCGAACCTTCTATGGGTCAGGGACTCCCAGGTCTTGTACGGGTTGTAACCCATGCCCAGCAGGACAGTCATTATGGCAGGGTCTGGGCATTTGGGCAGTGGCTCACTGGAGTGACGGGCAGCATTCTTATCCTTCCGCAGCCATCGGTATTGAAGGATCTGCTCCACCGTGGGCCGGCTATGGGGTCCAGTGTCAGCATTTTCTGGATGAGCCTTCGTGCGTTGGTGGAAAATTGGCTGGGAAAGCGGTACTTTCCCTTCAGGATCAGGGACACCAGCTGCTCAAGGGAGTTTGCCATAAGTGGGAAAGTCCCTGTCAACATAAAAAACAGAAGGATCCCCAGGCCCCACACATCCACCGGGGGACCCTCGTATTCCTCTGTATGACGATTTCAGGGGCGCAGTACGGGACAGTGCCCTGGAACCCGCTCAGCTTCTCCCCATCCCTCATCCTCCCGCTTAAGCCGAAGTCGATGAGCTTGACGTTGCCCCTGGCATCCACCAGGATGTTCTCAGGCTTCAGGTCACGGTGCACGATGCCCTTCTTGTGGCAGTAGCCTACGGCACACGAGAGCTGCCAAAACAGCCTCCTGGCCTCCTCCTCCTGCATGCCACCAGGCTTGATGTGGTGAAACAGCGATCCCCCACCTGCGTGTTCCATCACCACGTAGACATGTTCCCGGGTCTCAATAATCTGAAACAGCTGGATCACGTTGGGGTGTTCCAGGGCCCTCATCACCTTTTCAGTGAGGACCTGGAGCTCCCGCCCTGCCTTTGGCAGGACTTTCACCGCCACCTCTGCTCCAGTGAGGAGGTGGTGGGCAAGCTGCACCTGGGCATATCCCTCACGCCCTATGGGCCATAGTAACTTGTAATGACCCATGAAGGCCGAGTCTTCACAGGAGCTGGGCCCCTGCAGCTCTACACTACTCTCACTACTCTTGCTAAGCATCCTAAGCAGGAATAACCAACTAAGGACGCTAGCTAAAAAAAAAAAGAAACCAAAACAAGAAACCAAAATCAAAAAACAAAACAAAGCAAAACAAAAAACCCAACTCAAAGAAATCAATCTCCAAAGACCACAATCACCAACCACCAACCACCAAACGCACTAACTAGCTGGGAGTCCGACAGGTCACCACTAAGAGCTTCCTGTACTTATGGACAAAAATCCAGCTGCGGCTACCCTCTTATATACCCGCTGTGTGAAACTCCCTCACAATGGCTCCTTGTGAGGTCAGAACTTGAAATGGCCTGGTGGGGCCTGGACATAACCCCCAGGGGTCATCTCTCTAGTGGGCCTCTGGGACCCTTTCCACTTTCAGTATAAGGATAAGGAAGGACTCCAGAAACTTTTTGCTTTGGTGGGTTATGGAGACCAGTATTTACTTGTTAAGAAAGTAAAAATTTACACTACTTTCATGAAATTTCATTTCAAGTTGAAAAATCTTTAATAACCTTTGGCTTTGAAAGACCTTCACACATCTACACTGAGGACTGTCACTGTTCAGGGTGTGCAAAGACAAACATCACACCTGGGTGCTTGGACCAAAAGACCTGATAAGAACAATTTCAGAGGAGGAAAAGTTTATTGAGGGACTCATGATTTTACAGGTCTCAGTCCATCAAACGCAGCTCCATTCCTCGATGCTCAAGGTGAGGCAGAGCATCATGGCAGTGTGGAGGATGAAAGTGGCTGAGGCCATTGCAGTTGGGAAGCAGGGGAGACTCTACTCCCCAGGTTCAAAACATATACCCCAAAGACAAGCCCTCTATGACCCAGGACATGAATTCTCTCCCCCACCCTTATCCATTTTGAAAGGAATCTAGCTTAGATTTTTGATCCCTATAGAGAAAATGGGAAAGCAACTTCCTTCCAAGGGACAAAATGAGCACAATGAGTGTGTCTCAATATGTTCTCTGAAATCCTATCCAGAAAAGTTATTTCAAATACTCAAGGCAGAACAGGACACTCTTGGATTGTCACAGAAATGTTGCTCAGTCATGAAAATCTAAATGGTTTTTTGGCAATGAAAACAAATTATAAATTATGTAACTTCTGCATTTCAAAATGGAGGTAGCCTAGAAATGTTTTCCAAAAAAGAGATGAGTCTGTACTTTAGATAGGAATCCTAGAGAGACTCTCTCTTAATTATGGAAAATAATGTTCTTTTCCATTAACATAATCCAGAATAATTTTCTGATACTTCTATGACATTTTGAGGAAGAAAACACCTGTGCAGATCACCTTGTGTAGCTCCCTGCCCTAGGTTCTGGAGTGGGGAGCGGCGGAAATGGCCTCGGGGGACCTTAGCCGTTCCCCGGGGGACCAGCAGGACATTGGGAACCGGCAGCCGGCGCCGGCCGGACAGGTCTGGGGGCGGGGGGAAGAGGAGTCGCTCCTCGCAGCGTTCCTGTGCGAGAAGCAGGCAGGACGACCTTGCTAGCCGCCCTCCAAGGGGCCAAGTTAGGGCGGGGACGGGGGGTGAGGAATCGCTCCTCCCAGCGTTCCTGTGTGAGAAGCGGGCAGAATGGCCCAGCGTGCCATCCTCCGAGGGGCCGAGTTAGGGAGGGGTTGGGACGAGGAGTCGCTCCTCACAGCGTTCCTGTGTGAGAAGCGGGTAGAACGGCTTAACGCTGAACCGTCCTCCGAGGGGCTAAGTTAGGAAGGGTTGGGGAGCTGGGAACAAGGGGGCGAACGTGGCGGCTGGAACACGGGACCTTCTAAGCTGCTGATCTCTCTGAAGCTGCTGCTGCTGCTTCTGACTGCTTCTGCTTCTGGCTGCTGCTTCTTCTCCTCTGGTTCTATGCTTTCTCTTTGGCTGCTTCCTTTCTGGGCTGCTTGCTTCTTTGGGCTGCTTCCTCTTCTTTTGGCCGCTTGCTCTTCTTTTGGCTGCTTTTCTTACCTGACTAGCTACTACTCTATTTATCCATTACAATAGCCAATAGGTTACAATACAAACACCTTTCTCCAATTGTAACAAATGAGTGGCTGAATAGCTTAGTCATGCGGTCAGGCAATTTGCTAATTACAAGCCAGCTGAACCCCTTAGAGTTGTTTACCAC